>JAHPZR010030262.1:47500-50000 GCA_019787425.1 Platygyra sinensis | reverse complement strand
CGGAACAAGATTAGGCTTAGAGTTAACGCTTAGGGCTACCGCTTGAAACTAGGGTTACCGCTTCAAATAGGGTTACCGCTTGAAACTAGGGTTACGGAACAAGGTTAGGCTTAGAGTTAACGCTTAGGGCTACGGCTTGAAACTAGGGTTACCGCTTGAAACTAGGGTTACCGCTTGAAACTAGGGTTACGGAACAAGATTAGGCTTAGAGTTAACGCTTAGGGCTACCGCTTGAAACTAGGGTTACCGCTTCAAATAGGGTTACCACTTGAAACTAGGGTTACGGAACAAGGTTAGGCTTAGAGTTAACGCTTAGGGCTACGGCTTGAAACTAGGGTTACCGCTTAAAACTAGGGTTACCGCTTGAAACTAGGGTTACGGAACAAGGTTAGGCTTAGAGTTAACGCTTAGGGCTACCGCTTGAAACTAGGGTTACCGCTTGAAACTAGGGCTACGGAACAAGGTTAGGCTTAGAGTCAACGTTTAGTGTTACCGCTTGAAACTAGGGTTAGCGTTGAAGGGTGAGGGTTATTGCCGAGGGTTAGCGCTAGCGCTTCATTGTTAGGGTTAGCGCTTCGGATAACGTTAGAGTTAAGGTCAGGACGCGTTAGGGTTAGTGCAGTGTTAGGCCAAGGAGAACAATCAAGATGTAACCTTAAAAAATGTTGATTTCAGGTTTTTAAAACCGTTAAAATTGTGATTTCACGTTATCACGCGACCGCAAAGACGTTAATTTCACTCAAATTACAGCCAGTTCACTTTACGCGATTTCGCGTTAAGGCATGACGGCAAGGATGTTGATTTCACTTCAAATCCAGCAAGCTGTTCATTTCACCCAGCACGTAAACTCGAAAACGTCGATTTCAGGCCTAAATAGGTTAAAATGTTGATTTCACTCTAAAGCGTCACAGCAACTATCTCTATTTCATTTTAACTGCCTGCAACGTAAAAGCTTAAAAATGTAGGGCTGACAGATTAACAGATTAACCCTTCTGTGCAACGTTCAGGTCTCTCTCCTTACATCTGCATGGCCCCTGATCCCAGAAGTTTAAAACACTACAAATCATGCCGATTTGAAGTAAAATCAACGCAACCTGGATCACAGATCTATGTTTTGAATCAATCGATCGCTTCTTGTTAGCCATTATTATGTTGGAATAAAAAAGGAAAAAAACACGCTCTGTAATTAGTTAAATATTATTGTGATTTACGGAGTCTTGTCTTGTCTTGTCTTGTCTTGGCTTGTCTTGCCGAACGTGATCGAAATGCATGCCGGGAAGGTTCTGTTACACCTCGTGCGCGGGTAAACATGGAGGATGATGCAAGAAAAATTTTATAAGTCTAAAAGCAGTTCTCATTTTCCAAACTTTGAAGCTAGCAACGCTTGGCAAATGGGCCACAACTCACGACAGGGTTTTATTCTTGGGCAAGAACTGCTCTTGGACTTTGCTGCCTGGATCGACCTGACTTCGAACGCTGATAACTGACTTGCCGCTGATATCAGTTGCGTTGGAAGTTACAGAACACGTTTTGCTTCTTTAAAACATGCTGGTGACTTACGGGTTATCAAGGCTTTATGATGCCTATCAACCACCAGGCAGGCTACAAGGTACTTAAAAACAATGCTTAAGATATTAGTCGAAAGAGCTGTACTGCATCATGCATCACTTCTCTTTGCTTTGACGCTCGATCGAAATTCACGTGTTGTCTCACGTCACAATAAGCTGTATAAAAAAATCTCTCCAGATTCCCGCTGTATACGCATTTTTTTAAAAATAGATATCTTCATTTTTGAAAAAAGAAAAGGAACAGAGCGAAAAAAAAAAATTGAGTGACCTCGTGTCGAACCGGTGTCACGGCAAAACAAATTCGAATCTGACCCGTTCAGCATCTCATCCGCTTGTGCTAACGAAGCAGTAGTAAGAGTTTAAGGTATTATAGTGAGTTGATCGCTTAGCGAAACAAAAGGTTTCTTTTGTTTTCCATTCAACAAAAGGTCCCCAGAGGATGCCCTTGGAAAAATGTGTTTTTTTGCATACGTAATATCTCAAAAAGGAAGCAAACTTCAGGGAAAAAACATGCAGAACATTGTTTGACACACGGAAACAAAACTGCATGCGAAATTTGGAGCGTTTTCGACAAAGTTCACTTTTCAGTAAAAAACCTAACGCCCTTTTTCCACCGAAGCCTTCAATTGTTTATTACAATGCACAATGCACAGTAAGTCTAGATAGAAAATCTTGCACTTACATGTACTTTTCTAAAATCATTTAAAACCATGATCTGGGATTTTTAAACATATTTCTCAGAGTATGTCTAAGTCTCTAATCATTTCACCATTCAGGCCTATCTCTTACTTGACTTGTTTGAACGTCAATGACTCACCTTCACAAGCTTCACGAATTTGATAAGGCTTGTTGTTGAAAAGAGGCAAACACTTCTCACAGTTAGACCCAGCAGTATTCCTCTCACATTTACACTTAGAAAAGTCCTGAAAATC
>JAHPZR010030262.1:37500-45000 GCA_019787425.1 Platygyra sinensis | reverse complement strand
TCGTGTGATGTTATCGCTGAGGAATTCATGAATCACCGACTGTAAACAATGGCTTCACTTCTGTTTATGTACAAATTTTAGACCACTGCGCGCATTCCACAGGCGTGAAAGTTTTATGCGATCACAGCAGGATCTAAACATACAGACACCACTTGTTCTTTGCACGATCCATGAGATAAATGCTATATTTTATAGACAATGAAAATTAGTCCAAGGTAATAACTTCATAACAATGATCATCTGTAAGTACGACACATTTCATATAGTAAATAGACGACATAAATTATTGTCAAATTGTAGCTGTAGCACGTACGATCTTCATGTTAAACTTTAAATAGAAATTCGTCGATTGATTCGAGGAAAATTTAAGCTTGAGTTTGTAGTCGTCTCGAAAAGAGGAGTTAAAACTAAAAGATTCCTGCCTTTTGACAAAGAAGACAAATGCGTCAATCAACAGTTGGCAGGAAAGAGTGAAATGGCAATACGATCCTTAGAAATGAAGCAAACCTCAGTAAACACTTCGTTTCTAAGATTCTCTGTTTACCAAGAAGTATGGAAAAGGTTTCCTTTAGAAAAATCTTCATCGAAGGCGAACAGGGATTTTCTTAAGCAATTTTTTTTATCGAATACAACAATGTTAGCATAAGACTTGATTTGGCATAATAAACCTCGATTTACGGGTTACAAAAAACCTCCATAACCGCAGTTTTCTCGTCTAAGCCGCTCCGAACAAACATCAACCTCATTCAGGCATTTGAGCAGGTGGAATACTATCTAGTATTTCGCAATTGCAATAACAGAAACAAAGAGTCAGACTTATGATGCAGAGCTAGTTATAACGCTTGAGACATTACGTTCACTTCACTTTTCGCTTTTTCAAAATATAAGCTTAGATTTAAAATCATTAAGCTTACCTGCAAGTTAGTGTTTGTATCCGGGTCTATTTTGAAGCACTGGACTTTCAAACCTTCTCTTTCGTTTTCTGGTGTTTCCGGCATGTTAAAAAACTTGGTGCAGTTCGTTGCAAAGTATGTTAAAGGATTGTAAGTAATTCCCGAATCATTTGACTTCAAAAGGTACATCGCTGCAGGTAGTTCGTGGTAAAAAGTCACCACAGACTGATACAGCATAAAAGTTCTTCCAATATCGAGCTGTAAAACAACAGGGTACTCGAAGTTTTTAGATTTCCAGAACTTGCCATCCTCAAAAGGATCGTTGACAAATTTCGGAGGATGTTCGTTATTTGGATCATTCGCGTTGCAGACTTTCGTACAGTCCAATTTGAAGCAGTACTGTTCTGCTGGGTCTCCACAAGTTGAATTCGCTGTTACATTGAAATGCTTAGAAATATCCGAAGGCGGCGGATAACAAGGTCCACTACTACATGAATCCTGACAAGAAACAATCTGAGCTGCAAAAATTGCAAGCAAACAAGAAACGGCGAAGTTCGAAATTCCACATTTCGAACGCGGCTGCCAATGGAAGCGTCTCTGAATTTGCCGCATTTTCATTCAAAACTGCTATCTATTCAGCTGCATTTACCCGTTTTATAATCCAGAGCCGATGACCTTTGGTTTGCCTTTCTTCGGCAACTATAATTTTGAGGTTCGAAGGAAGTCTTTGAACACGCCGTCTTCCCCTTTCGACTGAACAGAATTTGACTTCTTCGGTCAATTGAAATTTTGACAACCCGTTGTAATAAGAATTTCTTTAAATCAGGGAAATGATTATCGATCATTAACCATTTTAACGTTTAAACTAAAATCTTGAAAACATTTATTAGAAATTAAATAAGTCAATCTAGTTTTAGGTAGAAGACAAACGGATAAAAACTTTTTTTGGTTTGTATAACATCGAAGAACAGCCAAGATAGAAGTGATCAACAATAATATTCTCTTTACCATCAAACGGTTAAACAGGACGCTTAGCGCGCCATTGCTGCTAGGTAACCAGGGCAGCAATTTAAAAATTAACTTTTTGAGGAATTTAATTCCGCAAAAATAGTTTGCTCAATTATTTGTTGGATCGATGTTTGACTACCATAAAATAAAGACATATTTTGGGCATACAACCTGGATAACACCGTGAATTGTCAAAGAAATAGTTCATGATGTAATTATAAATACGTAGATGATGAATTAGGAATCTGCATGGTTTCTAGAAATGACGTCATTTCTGTGAACGTCTGTAAAATTAATTTTACGCAACCAACATTACGGCAGACAGACACTGTTCCAAAATTAGAGCAGGATAAGTAAAATGACCGTTAAATATTACTTTTGTTCTTGCCATTTTATCCTTAGCACAGCAGGTAGAATATGCCTCAAAGCGTTTCAGCCTCAAGATTTCTGGATTTCAAAATGTCAAATGAATCAGGCTGGCATCACCCCTGGCCCCCCGGCCGACGATTCAAGGCGATGAGGAAAATCATTCTTTTCCATCGATCTTGTGAGAGTTACAATCCAATCCTCCTCGAGATATGATGACGTTTAAGATAAACGAAGCAACTAGTTCAAAGGCTCAAAGGAAGGAGAATGAGGTGTCCAATGCAAAGTCTAAAGCTCACTAAAAATCCGCTGAAGTAGATCGTAAATTATTCGAGGTTGTAGGTGGTACTAGGTTGTACGCCTTCCTCCAGAAAAGCTTCCGGTATATTTTCGTTCCCAAGATCTCAGCGTCTGAAAACAAGAATGCTTCCAGAGAGTTTCAATCTCGTCCCCATAGCCTGTGCGCATTTATCATTGCCGACACCCTAGGCTAGTCAATACCAGAGGTCAGTCGTCTAGGAGACCACGCTCCCTTTGGTCAGCACCAAGAGTCGCGACCTCACCGGAAGTTGCCCATGAAATGCAAGAATGGTTTAGTAGCAAGAGAAAATGAGGTATGGTCTCTTGTTTAGTAGTGATTGCAGCCTCAAAAGTTCTGTAAGCTCTGATTCGTTGATTTATTAGTTGCATTTCCCGGCTCGATTTCATCATGAATTCAGATCCCTGAAATCCGGCCATAGCAAGAGTGATGGTCTCTTGGGCACAGTCAATCGAACGTTAGGGGATATCGAACTCAGTAGGGGGGGGGGGGGGGTAAGTTTCTAAAGAAACTATGGTGCTGCGTCGGTGGGAGTATTACAGGATAATTTGGTTTTATCAACTGAGTTGATAATGTGAATTAGTCACCGTAAAGAGATTCGAAAGCTGACGTTTCGAGCGCTAGCCCTTCGTCGGAGCGAATCCAATATCGAACTCAGTCGACCCTGGTCAAAACCAATCGAACTCGATCCAGTTCGATAAAGTTCGGCAATCGAACCAAATCGAACGTACACCGAACTTGTGCAAGTTCAATTTCCGAACCAATCAAACTCAATCGAACAAATCGAACTCAATCCATTAGATGATTGCGTTCATTTAGGTTCGGCAGCCCTCAATCGAACACAGTCCAGTATGGACTGCGTTCGATTGTGTTCTGTGAGTAAATTTGTTTGGACAAAGATAATGTTATGTGGTTTGAGAACAAGAAAAACACGTGTTATACTGAAGTAATTCGAGCCTCCAAAAAATTGTTCTTGATTTTCGACACCAGTTTTACAAAACATCTTAAAAAACATCAAGAGTTCAGAAACCAAAACGTTCGATTTAAGGCATTCCGCGATGACTGTTTTGGTCCCGGGGGATAGAAATTTGACCAGTTTAAAATTCAAAATGCGTAGTGCCTGGTGGATGCTGAAATTTTCGAATTGACTGATCAAGGAGCCCACTGATCCCGTGACTGCATGATACATTACTGCTCCTAAGACGGGTGGAAGAGTGAAACCTTAGCAAGTATAAAATCAACTAACACTTTTCCCTCGAATTGGTTGAGAAAATCATAAACTTGGTGCACTGAAGTCTCATTGTTAATTGCTGGCCTGCAACTTCCCACACTGCATAATGGATGCTGTATGGCTTATGTAACTCTAAAAACCCAGTTGAAGCTATGGACCACTGGTCGTGCTGGGCCGCGTGGTTTGTGAGTTTCAAATATTGTATATGGCGGATAAGCACACGAGCTTCAGAATAAAAGAAAGGTACTTTTCAATGAAAGTTTCGGAAATCGTAAAAAAAACCGTTTGGGTTGTTCACATTCAAGATTTCATAATGAGAAATTGTAATGTAATATTATAAAACAAGCTAGTTTATTAGAGTTATTGCTATTTTGATGTCATCCGCTTTCCTCGGTTAGCTTGTATAAACAATGACATGCTATAGCCATAAAGTCTGACTCGCACATGGCAAAACAAATACTTAACGTTCATCATTTCAATTGCCTTTAGAGGTAGACGCCATGCAGTCCACAGACGTATCTGAATTATACGGCTCTAGTTCAGTACCTCAATATATACTCTGCCGCTCTTTTGGACAGTTGCGCACAGAATGATTTTTACAATGAATATTGCTGCGAGGGAAATATGATAATTCGCTGTCTTGAAAATATTAGAACCTATCCCTAACCAGATGAAATAGTTAATACTAACACAGACCACACTGTTAATGAAATTATTTTTTGACCTACCAGCTTTTTTACTTTAATTAAGTTATACAAAGTGGCTTTTTTTTTCTCGTGAAAAATGGTTTGAGTTTAGGTAGCATCTCGAATAGTCCAGTTTCGAATTCGCCATGACCGCTGAATAAAAGCACTGACAACGCATTTGTACAGGGTTAGCCTCGACCTAAAGTAAAATATTCACAAATTCCAGCGAGAAGTTGAGCTGTTTACAGCTCTGTGTATTGTTTAATTTGCAAATTTGTGGCAGTTTCCCGCCGGTATTTATGAATATTTTTCTCAGGTCGAGGCTAACCCTGTACAAATGCGTTGTCAGTGCTTTTATTCAGCGGTCATGGCGAATTCGAAACTGGACTATTAGCCGATAGTTGTTGTCTTCTGTGGGAGGCGCGGTGGCCTCATGGTTAGTGCGCTCGTCTCCGGATCGAGCGGTCCGGGTTCGAGCCTTGGCCGGGGACATTGTGTTGTGTTCTTGTGCAAGGCACTTTACTCTCACTGTGCCTCTCTTCACCCAGGTGTATAAATGGATACCGGCGAATTTAATGCTGGGGGGTAACCCTGCGATGGACTAGCATCCCATCCAGGGGGGAGTAGAAATACTCTCAGTCGCTTCATGCCACAGAAACCGGGATAAGCTCCGCCTATTGGGCCACTTGGCTCGTATGCAGACTTTACCTGTTGTCTTCTGTAGTCTGATAACAGGGTTGGATGTCCTTCTTTATCTCTATGCTATACTCGCTTCTCATGTCTCAAGATATCAAGACATCAAAGCAATATTGCCGCGTGACTCCCACACGGCAAATATGTAAACCGGCCATAAAAAGAAAATTTTATAGGCGATTTGTTTTTATTATTGTAATACTGACATTTTTACCGTGTTTTAAATAAAGTTTTCATTCATTTTTTTTCATTCATTCACGAATCCAGAGTTCATATTCTTGCATCTGGCCAGTTTTGATAGTTGATCCGACGACGTCAAAGTGTTAGCTTGCAAAATCTGGGAAAACTGTACTTTTAGTAGTAAGCTAAGAATATTATATTCCCAGTTTTAGAAAATATCGCAATTATTATTCCTTCTACGACCACCTACTGGGAAGAGTGATGAGTAAGACATTATTAGGTTTTAGTGATGCAGTTTTATTTGTTTACTCTTCGGGACAGCTGCTGAAGGAATAGGATTTTAGCAGAAAATATGAAAGACCAAGGGAGGTTCAGATGGTAAGTCTAAAATGAAAAGCATGAAACAATACCTTGCTGTCATGGTCTGCCTGGGATGCGATTTTACCTTGTATGCATGCATTTTCTATAGTCTAAAGATGGCGTAGTTCTTATCGAAATACATCTTCTAGTTGTGGTAATTGATGTCTAAATTTCATCCCAATAAATAAAATGTAAATGTAAATTTAATGTCAAACACAGGGAGTACTTGCGCGATCACCCGAGCCAGAGGCCCAATGAACATTCTCAGGTTAACATTCATTCTCTTTATGGCTTTTCAAAAGAAATAATATTACTCATTCAGGAAAAAAACCTTTCATTTTTTTCATACTACACAAGTTAATGATATAGGATCTTTAATTGATTAAATCTGAATAAAATATAGAGTCCACCATTAACTGAAGACCTAATGCACAAATGTTACGAAGGCAAAAATGTCGAGGTATTTTTGTAAAAAAAACCCCCGGTGTTCTCACTGTATTCAAAACAATCGTTTCAAGGTAGCTCAATGAGATCAAATTAGGACTCCTAATTACAGTTGTTGTTTGTTGGACCACCCATAGGGAGATAAAGACAGTTTTCATCCAATTTCTTTCCCGTTGGTACTTTTGTTTGTTTATTCACAAAAGAAAATTCTTCCACTGTGTACACTGTAATAACTCCTAAATTCATTTTGAGTAGGAGCGCAAAAATTAATGCTCTCTCTTTTTATATTTTAATTTCCGCAGTACCCAAATTTCATCTTACACATCTTGGTTTTTTAAATGTATACCAAATGGGTTCCATAACATAGCATTTCGTGTGACTTTTGATTCAAGATTAATTTATTTCAACTTATTTTCGTTGGTTTATAAGTAAAGTAAAACTGAACGAAAATAAAAGGCGACAAAAACATGAGGTTCTGTCCGAACAACTCAGTGAAGTGATTTTCCGGCGCGAAGAATTCACTCCTGAATACCTAGTCCCAAATCCTCAGTCTACGAGTATTTAAACTAACTTGACCCCACAACTTTAAAAATGAAAAGCAGTGCTGAAACAATTTCTACCAC
This sequence comes from Platygyra sinensis, assembly GCA_019787425.1. Classification (NCBI taxonomy): domain Eukaryota; kingdom Metazoa; phylum Cnidaria; class Anthozoa; order Scleractinia; family Merulinidae; genus Platygyra; species Platygyra sinensis. The sequence continues at coordinate 38,197 of JAHPZR010030262.1, read as the reverse complement.
ATTCCTAGTAGTATTATATGAACTTCGTTCAAAAACTAATGGAAAGGTATTAATTGACTGAAAAGACGATGGCCGCTATAGTATTGCATGGTGTGGTAAACCATCCTGAGCGAATTTTTTGTCGAAAACCCGCACCTAATGAAGAAATAAAAAAAAGAAGCTAGTAAACTCCCACATTCCTCTATTTTTATTACAAGTTTCATTTATTTGGTTTGTGATGAGGTACAAAAAATGATTAATGTTTTATGCATATGTAGAACTTGAACAACACCCTTAATATTTTTAATTACAATGTTTAGTAATAGACTTCAATTCCAGGCGGTCGAGGAAATTAAACAGACGTTTGTTTTGACAGTTCTCATGGAATAAAAACTCGACTCTGTTAGCGTTTTTTAATCAACACTTAACAGTTTAGCTTGGCCGTCACGACGGACTGACGATCCGCTTGAAGACCTTGAAAGACAGAAGATCGAAGAGCGAACTCGCCAACACTCTCACCTAAAATGAAAACAAAAGTAATGCTGGTTTTTGCACTCTTACTTCTTGTCGGTTTCTTTGTAACGGAAAGCGATGCCTTCACAGCAGGAGGAGGGGGAATCTTCCCCGTGGATTTGGAAAGCGTGGAAAGGAAGTGAGTTGTTGTTTTCCGAATATATTGTTTTAGGCGCTGAAAAAATTCCTTCACTACTCATGAAGT
>JAHPZR010030262.1:12500-32500 GCA_019787425.1 Platygyra sinensis | reverse complement strand
TTTCCCAAAAGGGAAACGCCATTCTTCTTTACTTTGAAAAGCCTTTCAAATAAGATGCAATTAGTTTTTACTTCATAGGCACTTTAATGTGTCTCCAATTAGCAGGTATGCTTAATATAAAGCTATTACTTACTTATTCTCCCCTAGTAATGACCCACCGAAAATATCGAGCCCCAAAGATTGCTAATTCCGAAAGTAACGAGTTTAAGGTAATGACTGAAATATATTCCAAAGCTGAAGATAAATAAAAAAAAATCAACAACTATGAACAAGACTAATCAAAACTTTGTACGCAAAATGTGCTTTATTCACAATAGATTCATTTTCCTCTATACATTTCGTAATTTCCCGTTTAATAGCAGTCCACGAAAACTTTTAAACATGTTGCGGTCATAGGTATTACACTGACTTGCCAAAAAGAACGAAACCGTGTCCGTGTTCAGAACCAACTCACTTATCTGCGTGACATGTTGCGTGACCAGCACACAAATGCGTCACGTAACCCAACAGGCGAGATCTGGTCAAGCTGGATTAACAAATCGTCCGAGTCTCCACGAGTGATAAACTCACTATACCAAGTCATGTACTCTCTTTAACCCCAGCCCCAATTAACAATTGATTTGGGCTGTTTGCTGGACTAAGTAAACATTATACGAAACATCAGCTGCTACTGAAACAAGTAAAACACTGAAGAAATTACCAAGAGCAATTTATTGGAACTGGACTAAACCTAATGAAATCGCTTCATGGAAGCAATCATTTACATACACAGTGGAGAGTACATAAGAAGAACATGGCTTGAAATTTCAAAATGTTTTTTTTTTTACTATCAACTCAACGTATGAATGTAATGACTAGGCCGTCACCACAAATGTAAATAAGTACAGCACTGAAAGAATGTCAAAAAGCACACACACTTTCCACGTTTAACAACAGTTCTTGAAGTCAAGATGAAACTTGCTTTTGCCTTTGTCATATCGTAAACCAATTTCTTCGAACTTAGTTATAAAAAGCTTGACTATGCAACGTTCTTTAGCCCGAAATCAAATCAGTGACAGCTCTCAAAGTACAGGACTGAAACCAATCAACCTTCTACCTGCACATTGCCAGCGGCTTGTAATGACTTCATTGGTTCGCTGGCAAAAGCGCGTCGTATAGAATTTCAGTCTTGTAATAGTGAACGGGAAACCACTCCACTATCTCATATGAATTTCTTATTCTAAACAAAGGTGCTTTAGTTCTCCTTAGATTAATGTTGATTTTATACGAAACAATATTCCAGAAAGGATTTCAGTTAGCGAGTTCTTTTTGCTCACTCTGTCGAGATTAAAAGCGATAATATAAACCTATTAGTGGAAAAAAGCAACTTAGCTTCAACATATAAATATTTACAAGCAACTGATTTACTTATTTATTCCCATACAACAATTCTGCTATCGTTCGTGAATAAGCTTTCCGTGTTAAAACGTCTATTGCAGGAAGCAGTTCACGGTATTTTTGTGAAACAAAGTTTCAATAAATATTCTACTTCTCCAAGAAACTTGTCCAGATCTGATCCTTCCTCGTCTCTTGTCACTAAAGCTCTAAGGGATTCTGAAAGTTAAGGAGAGTATGTCTTAGCGCTGACAAGAATTTCGCTTGAGAAGACCGTGTTAAACCGCATCTAGAAACCAAAGAAGAAACTCGAACAAAGACGCGTAGCGGAGTATTTTTGACGAACTTTGAAGTGTTTAGAACTGCAGTCAGACATTTGCTTTCGTGTTTGATAGAACGCTTCCCAGTCGAAACTAAACTAAGGAGAAAACGGACACCGCCCCGTCCCCTCCCCCCCCCCCGCCACCGACTTAATGAGTTTGAGAAGCTCCGTTCTGACTGACCTTGTGCGGCAACAAAATGGAATAACGAGTTGGCTGACTTACCTGTACTTATCATGCAGGTAAAGGTTCTTTTGAAGGTCTAATAACTTGTATGTTTCCGTTATTCATCACAGCAGATATCTCGCTTACTGGTGATTGATGTGTCTGTCTTAAAATCTAAGGAAAAAAGTTAGTAAACACAATCAGTTTCAACAAATGACCGTTGCATTGACCATTAACCAAATTCTCGCAGCTAACACTAACAGAAATATACTGAGAGAGAACCCAATACAATATGTTCGAAATATGCCATGTTACCGCACCCCAATGGGTGGGAGGGATGCGAAGGGATTAATATTTCGGTAACAGAAAAGGTGCACATTTAAACACTGCCCCTCGCTTAAGAGATAACCTAGACTCAGAATCAATTGATTTCCGTGCTGCACTTCTCACCGGTAGGCCCAAAAGAAGGTTTTCCTTTTTTCTCTCTGTATATTAAGTAGCACTACAAATAGCTCCCATGGCTACGGCAAATGTGCCGAACACCACTCCTAGAGCTATAAATGCACCAATCTCGACTAAACACTTGCTGTTTTAGCCGGCTCTGTTGAAGTAGAGATCTTTGACACTGTAATGAGGGACAAAGGACATGCGGATCCAGTTTTAATCTGAAACGCGGATTTACCAATGTTAATTTTAGTCTGTCTGCCCAACGTTATAGATACAATGACTGACAGGACGGGCGGCTGAAATGCCATTACCAATAACTGCGACCAAAAGGCAAGAATGCTTCCCAGAGAAAAATTCCACAGGATATTTTCATGTGAAAAATGTTCAATTTAGACTGCGAAGAGTCTCGCTTTAGCGCGAAGCATCGTCGCTCGCCGCGCACGACTTCACGCTAAACACGCTTTTTCGTTTCGCATTCTTCCTCAACGGGATTATCGAGGGAAAGAGAGACTACTCCGCAGTCTATTTTCAATTCAAAGTAGTTACAAAAATAACAAAAGGGCAACAAGCGTTTTTAAATTTGCCATTACTGCAACTTTTTGATTGAAAAAAAGAGAACTAAATATTTTATCGCTGTGAAGATGTGAACTTCTTACAAGCCATTTTGGCCCAAGATCGACTGGTCCATCAATAAGTGATTCTACAACCATTAACGCAGGCCAACGTTCTTTACATTCAACGTTCTGCATTGTTTAAGTACTGATAGTAAAATTGGGTTCACAATCTGCCAAACACCAAAAATTAAAGCAAGTGTTCAGTGAGTTACCTAGGTTGGTGATGATCAAGCGGAGTCTTGAGGCCTTCCCCCGGGCCACCCGATCTTTTTCTTTATACCTGAGTCCTTGATCCGGAGGAGGGGTCGTACGAACCGAACTCTGGGTCCACAGGTCTCCACTTAAATTCATCACCACATCGTAAATGGCAGGAATGCAGTCCTGGACTGGAATCAAAGAATCTGTTTTGCCTCCTGTTGAGCTCTCAAATCCCGTGCTCGCATCTTTCATTTTACGCAACTCTGTCACTTACTTCCTTCTGTACGCTCTGAACGGGAAGAGTACTGCAAAGTGGAAACAGATTCGGGTCAACATAAAGGAGAACGTAGGCATGTAATGCGTGCACAGTGATGTATGCACCCTAAGCGTTGTAAAACTGGCAAAAGCGGAGTCCGAACTTCAACATAACCAATCCAACATTTAACAAGCACATCAGATCGTTTCTCTCCAAACCTGAATGTTATCTTATTTAACAACCTCTTCGGGATGAATTTTATGTTGAGCACGAGTTTCCGACAAAATTCTTCGATGTTCTACGTTTGTCGCGATGAAAAATGTCCAATGATGGTTATCTCACCTTGTCTTTAGTTCCTGCTTCATGTAATCTTGTTTAAAGCATGCGCATAAGCAAGAACTGCGTCATAGACCTGTGCCACATAAGCTGAAGCCGTAAGACGAACGGCAAAAAGGATTTATCGATTACGAGAACAAAACTGTAGCAAAGAAGTAAATATTTGTTATGCTTTTAGACAGAACGCGCATTAATCGCCTGCTAATGAAAAAAAAATTCTGAAAAGAGGCACTTGGTTACTCTTCAAATCTGTTGTAACTCATGTTTACAATTTTTGTTTCTTTAACTTCAAATGTCCTCAAATAAACACAGCAGTGCTTAATACTTTTTTCAAAAGAAAAACTTGCCCATGTTAGGAACTCCACCTTGTTACACTTAGTCTAAGACAAAAAAAGAGAGCAAGAGCGCAAAAACAACACACATATGTACTGCAAACTAACCTGTAGCACTCGTGGAGAGTGAATGAGACCTGGAACAAGTCTGCATCTTTTTCTTTTCCAGGTCTTGAGCAGTTTTTGGTAAAGAGCTCCTTCACCGTTTTTAGGCCTGGTGCCTACCATGCCCTGCATGGCAAGTTGCAGATTGGGAGAATTAACAAATGTTGAGGTCGTGGCACCGTCGGTTCCAATCCACGTCCATCCTTTACCGGTCATGCCCTGGGAACGAAAGCAAGACAACATGAGCGACTGAACGCACGTAAAAATTATGGATGCGAAAGGAAGAGGGTATTAAAAACAGAGATTAAGATATCTGCTGTGATACCTGAGCAATAAAAAGGAGACGAACGCCCCTAATTAGCAGCAATTGTGTCATGCGTTCTGTAAGGCGTTAAGATGGGTATTTTTGTTACCTGTTCTATTGCTTCTTGAAATACTTTCTCCGCGTCATCGGTCGAGGTGCTGACCAGGTTTATTGCTGACCCAGCTTCTTTCATCTGTAGAAATCAAAATTGATGTTTCAGTCAACATGTCTTAAATATACGTGAGAGAGACACTGACAAAATCGCTCCTCAGTGTAGAGATCGCGAGGAGAGTTTTGGAGCGCGGGCATGATTGCAGAAACTCCCTTAATTAGGATAAGACGCCGATGCGTCCGATTTAATAAATAAACAAATAATAGTGCATAAATAAATAAATAAATAAATAAATTGCATAAGAAAACCTTTACCTCTTTAAGATAATCCTTTATACTGGCTTGGTGTGTGCTTCAAACCGCTGCTCAGTAGTGATGTCGACTCCTAACTGCCTCACTTCCACGGCAAACTACGCGCAAGTTCCTCACTGTACTGGTCAATGGTGGTGATGGTTGACACTTGTGTCCACTTGTATCTCTGAACTAGCTTAGCGAGTGCTTTGCCCTGGTACACATCGGAGGCGCATGTGCGAAAAAAGTTCGGATAGGTTTGCTTGTCGGACAACTGCGCCGACGTTGAAGCGTATGACATCTGCGGGATTTTCTTGTCTTTGGTGGCCTCGGCGATGGCAATAGAACACTCCGATCTAGCTTCTCCGATGATGAGGTCTATGTCGTCCGAAAGGTTCTGAAGGACAATGAGCTGTTTGTTAGTTTTAATGCTCAATGAGGGAGCTTGAATTACAGAAGGGCACCCATTTTTACGAGATTAAAAGCCTGTCGCAGATAGTTCTGTCAGTTATAGGCTTCCATGCACTAGGCTGGATTAGGATTTTGCGAGAAATCTTGAAAAGCTCACAGTACAGTGTACAAAATTATACTTTGCAGTAGGTTAAACTCGTATTAAAAATAAAGGAAAATTTTCAGATAATGTGCTACAGAGCATAAGTTTCAACAAGGAAAAAAGTCTTAAATTCGTTTTTGGGACAGAAAAACTATTCTCCTACCTCAGCTTCACGCCGGCAGGATTTCGAATCTTCACCTCCATCAACAAGCACGTGACTAAAGGCCACCTTAAAGGTCCCGTATTGACAAGCTCCACAGCAATCTTGAAAGCCGCCTGCCACTCTAGTCCAGGTCTCGTAGCGGTCCCAGATCTTCATGAGTGGGAAAGAAAGCCCGCGATCTTGTATGTTGGTCGACCTTTGCCTGGAATAATAGTCCACATCACCAGGAAACACAATGTCTCTTCTTAGAGTTATTTCCTTGCTCACTTAGAGTCGTACTGACCGACTGTGATCCAGTTGTCACCCTGAGGAATTAAGAATACTTTCCTGTTACGAAACATTTGATGGAACTTATTTTGTACGCAGCTTGAGGTAAATCAAGTCTGAATAGAATCGACTGAGGATAAATGTTTTCGTTGGAAACGCTACGATTTTTTTCAACGTATATTGACAAAGAGCAACAAGTGAACTAGTACACAAGACTTTCCAAGCTACTCCTAGCTGCTGTTAGCTGTAGCACTATGTATGTAACCATATTGTTATGTAGGAGGTGGCCTCAACTATAAGCCTGGTGGTTTCTAGAGGTCACCTCGCCATACATTGAAATACTTAAAAATATTAATACATAAGGGAAAAAGGCAAAGGCAAATAAACTGAATCCTATTTCTACAGATCCCGCTAGGAAGATAAGAGTTTACGTTAATCAAAGTTATTTACATATCAAAGGTTTTAATCGTTTAACAAATGGCTTATGATAGCAGAGATTTCTTCCTGTTAGCCCAGCACAACGATTCATGTAGAATGAGAGATCTAATCTTCATAGACAAGAGTAGACGCTTTTCCTCGAGATGTTTGTTCCCCCAATTAGAATAGCACCAGTGTGCAGAAAAGGTAAGCCGGAAGTAGCAGTGTTGTCGCACTTACCACCAGTGTTAACAAACGTCGTAAAGCGGGAGGCGGATCTTGGTTTTTGATTAAAGAACATAACGTTGCCAGTACCAGTCGCGACTCGGAAAACCCGTGCTGACGTCATCGAATGTTCTTAGCTTCTGATAAAGATTGTCCCGCACAGTTTGCACGTCTGACGTTTCGGCTGATAACTTTTTTATTGACCAGATCTGACAAAAGCCAAGGCGGACGCCATGTCCAGCGTCGAACAGTTGAGCCGTGAATGCCGCTGATGTAGGAGTCTGGAGAAAGTAAAGATAAACAACAGTCAAAATGCAGACCTTTAATTGTACGTACGTCATGTGGTGCTGTTTTGTACGTTGTTGGTTCGACTCATATGTAACCTATCGAGCAGCACTATCATGTGCGATACAGTAATATGATACTGTGTAGGCGGTCCTTAACATTCGCATCTGTAAATGAAGGGCCGATTCAAACAAAGCTATCAACATGCAATGTAATGCAATGCAATGCTATGGAAACAGGAGTTGCACAAAGTACACTTTGGTTTTTTCTTTCTTCCTCCTTTTCTTCTTTTTCTGTTCTTATCAGCCTTAATACCATCACCGCCACGGTTAGCCAAGTCAAAATACATGCAGCTTTGCAGAAATCATACACATTTCCATTTCTCGTTCCCGGTCTCTCACCTTACCGCCACCTGGATGGTGGTAAGAAGAGAGATACCGGGAACGAGGTAGAACACACTTCGTCGACTACGAATCTGTACATGTGCTCATGATTTGCCCCTGCTTGTGAGTGGGGGAGGGTAGGGGGAAGTGGGGGATCAAATCGGAGAACAAATCCATCCGAAAAATTCTCGATACAAACTGGATCCGGATTGCGTTACCCTACGTGAACATAACTAGTGCAGTACGAAAAGCCGTAGGCAACTTTCAATTGATTATTTTGATTGCAAAATAGCTTTGGCCTCGCTATAATTGGGGATGGAGCTGGGCTCTCTTCTTTGGGGAGATTGATACTTTCGGGATTTACTAGCGGCCTCATGTTTGGGATGTTACTTTAAGCGGGGTCGCTTTCTCTCGGGCTCGTTACTTTCGGAAATTTACGGTGTTATTCAACCTCGTTCCCACAACCTTTAACCCTGGCTTGGAGCGCCCCCGCCCCGCCCCCACAAGCAGGGTAAAGGTCCTGGGACCGAGGTTTTGGTGTGTTTATTAGTTTTATTGGGAGGTGTGGTGGCCTCATGTGTAATACGTTGGATTTCTGAAATTTAGCGGTCTGTAGCCCTACGCCAAACAGGCTTGTAAGGTGGGGTGGGGAAGGCAAGAAAAATGAAGAAGGGGCTTCCTCCAATTTTCTTTTCCCCAGATTTTTCTCCTCCCTTTGACGCCTACTAGCTGCTTGAAAAGGATGATTATTTTGCCCATGTGATATCTTGGATAACGCATCTTCATTTCATAGTGCCTCTCTCTCCCTCGGGTGATAATTAGTGACTCATCTTTTAGATTATCTTGCAGTACCTTTAAGGTAATTCCTTAGTATTGCATTGCGCATCCCTACTGCGCACGATTTTCGCGTCATCAGCGCGCGCACATGAGCGCGTGCACGTGCGAAATGCAAGAGATTTCCCTCAAACTAAGCTCGATAACGGAATAAATTCTCCTTTTCTCTTAAACGAGCACGGTGACCCCCGATTTTTTTTTTCAGGTATTTGCTAAGAACAGTCTAATGAAGAACATATTTGAAGAGGAAAAAAAGTTTGATAGTAGAACATAATTTTTTTTTTGGAAAATAGCGCCCAACTGAGTGTATTTTGGCCAAGGCGAGGACTTAAGTTAACCACGGAACTGTCCGAAAAAGTGCAATATTCCCGCAACCAGGCAATCAAAAACGGCTTAAATGAAGCAATACTGCTTATGTCAATAAATGAAGCTTTACTTTCAAGACAAAACTTTGTGCCTTTCAAGTAACCAAGATTTAATTCTGTATGAAGGTGATTCGAACTTTTAACGCGCAACCAGTAAAAATGCCCCATTTTAAGAGCCTGCTGACGCGTAAACAAGCACGGTGACCCCATTTTTTTATTGCATTTTTATTATGTTCATATCATGAATGTTCATTACGCCAAGTTTCAAAAAAAGTTTGATAGTAGAACAATTTCAAGGGAATTACCTTAAGAGTATTGCTGAGTTTTCAGTGTCACGACCCATTCAAATAGATCAAAATAAAAAATCAAACCGTTCAATAGATTAGTCCAGAATCTGGAAATAGAAAGAGGTACATATGCAAAGACTCTCGCCAAGATTCAGGTCACAGCAATTTTTCTCATGGAAGATATGCGAAGAAACGTTTCTTCCCCAAATTTATAGAGATTTGTATGGAGACGCCATGCTGGTGCCCATGTAGAATGGGCACCAACATGGCGGCCGAAACCAGCGGAAACATCTGTCCCTGAGTTTTTACTACGAAAGAGTGAGTTAACTCTCGAATAACTCAAAAACGTTACAATAGTACCTTTATTACTTCTATAACACAGAACTGTTTCAGATAGCCGAATTCCCCGAAATAAGTCACCTTTTTAAACCAACATAAACAGCTCTCTCGCTCAGTCCATGTAATGTCACGCCACTGCAAAACCTTAGAAATTCAAGCGTATCCTATCACTAAACCAAGAACCCATCCGGAGTTGTAAAATATGTATGAATATTTAGTTATTTTTTTAAAAAGCTGCTTTTATGACAGGCATGAAAGCTGAACAATTTTTTTCAGGGGGATCAAATATTTCTGGGAACTTTGCAAATTTATGTGACGCAGCGCATCATGTGAAAAAACGAGGCAAATTGAAGAGGCCGAAAAAATTACTGGCGGGAGATACATGGGGGTGCTGTGTGGTAGCACTGAGGGGTGGAAAACCATTAGTAGGACCAAGACCAACAAAGAGGACCTTTGTACCAATGCTTATACAACGGTTCTTGAGATCAAAAATTTCTTCTTCTTCTGATTTACATCTAGGACGAGCAACTCCCTCCTTTACAAACAGGATATGGGTTTCCCTCGAAAGCAGATCCGATCTGACGATGGACTAACATCCAATTAAAGAGGAATAGTACTACTCCTAGGTCGCTCCTCTTTTAGGCCTTGATTACTGGTAGAAAAAGGTAGGCCAGCAGATCATGGTCTCTTGTATCCCGTTATTAACGATCGAAACGGACTTTAAATCAGGTCTTACTATTGCCAACATAAATTTTACATATTTCACATATGATTATGGTTAGCCAATAGGGTAAGTTCAATGTTGATGAAAAATGGATTTCAGCGATGCTAAATACCTGTAATTGAAATATGTGAAAATTATGTTTTGGATAGTAAGACTGATCCGTCTCTCCATGCAGTAGCGCCACGATCCGGCTTCCTTAACAAAAGCGGGGGGGGGGGGGGCGAATAATGTCAGGGCTATACGCCGAAGACTTCACTCTAGCCCGTTTACCATGCTCTGCTGGCCCTTTCGTCAGACAGTAGGCAGCGCTCATTGTACTGAGCCAGCTATAGTAGTACTATGCTCTGAATGATGTTAGTCCATCGCTAGATGACTGCTGCACGCATGAATAATCGCATCCTTATATGTATATTTATTGAGATGCAATACAGTTACGGTCGTACAGGGCGGTTGTAATCTATTATATTATCGTAATTACAGAGAACTGGCTACTAGAAGCTTAGAGTAAAGTGCACTAGCACTAAGTAGGTTCCAACTGTATTAGCTTACGGGGCTTGTGCTCTTTACCTGTCCAGCTATGTTGACTTTTCGGTATGTGTCTCCTATAATTGCCTTCTCTCCTAGTGCGCTTACACGATCTTCTAGTAACGACTACGCGTTACGACCTGTCACAATCAACCATGATTCTGCAAGAGTAGAGCGATCACTATTACCATGTACTCATCGTCAGCGCATCAGTGAATCTAGCTGTCTGCCTTTTCGTGCGACACCTTGACGCAATTGCACATGCCTAAACTTGGTCGTCACAAAGCTACAAATGCCTGATATGTAAATATTGATCCCTGAAATTTTACTTTCATGCTGTATAAAGCACTAGAAATAAACAATATTCATACATTATATTTCACTCCTACAGCCGATGGGTTCTTGGTTTAGTGGATAGACTACGCTTGAATTTCTAAGGTTTTGCGTGGCGTGACATTTACATGACTGGCGAGAGAGCTATGGCTTATAAGTTGTGATTAAGTTGGAAAACGAGTAGGCTATACCATCGCTGTACTTGCTGATATTAGCACCGGTATTAGAGGCATATATTACGGCTGATCATCGAAGGCAGTTCTGTACACGTTCGAGGAATTAATGTCGAAGATCTGACTCAGTTCTGGATCCGACTAACCTTCAGTAAATCCTTACTGGGAGTGTCCTTGTCGGAGCATGTCCTACTCTTTCATTTTAGGAATGAGCTTGATATCGCAAGTACTAACTCGCTTTTGCAGTCTGAGTACCTAGCTAAAACTATCTCAGTGATTTCAGCGGCCTGGCTAAGGAAAAACAAAAAAGATAGAGCACTGTATTCCGGCCGCCATGTTTTGATGGTCCCAGTAAATGGCTGGCACCTAGCGCAAACAAGTGCTCCATACAGGCGGCGTGCGTGTATAAATTGGGGGGTGGTGGTGAGACGTTTTCGCCGGCATCTACACGTGAGTCGCTAAGTTGTAAAGTTGTGCTGGCCTGACCTAAAGCTGTGAGACACCTGAGGTGTGTGTGAGAGACACCATTGCACCTGGAGCTATGGGGCCTGAGTTCGGGCGAAGACCGAAAAGGTGGTGGGGTGGGGGGAGACAAGAGGGCGTAAAAGGGCACAACATAACACGAGAAGAAAGAGAAGGGGAAAAACAGGGAAGGAAAGAAAAAAGGAGAAAAGGGGAGGGGGGGGAGGGGGGGGGGGAGAAAGGGGGGAGAGAAAAAGGAAAGGGGAAAGAGGGAGAAAAAGAAGAGGAGGAGAAGGGAGAAGGTGAGGAAGGGGAAAGGGGGGAAAGGAAGGAGGGAGAGAGGGGGAAAGAGGGGAGAAAGGAAAACGAGGAAAGGAGAAGGGAAAAGCGAGACGTAATAAAAATGCATATAAAAAATGGTCCCGTGATTGTTTACGCGTCAGCAGGAGGGGGGAAGAAGAAAAGAGAGGGGGAGAGGAGAAGAAAAGAAAGTGCGAATCACTTCATACAGAATTAAATCTTGGTTACTGAAACAAGGCACAACGTTTGTCCTTGAAAGGAAAGCCTCACTTACTTGCATAAGCCAGTATGTGCCTCATTTAAAGCACGTGTTTTTGATTGCGGGTTTGCGGGAATATTGTCACTTTTTTCGGACAGTTTCCGTGGTTAACTGGAAGTCCTCGCCTTGGCCAAACATACACCTTCGGGGGAGAGGGGACGGAAGCGGGAGGCAAAGGAGAGATTATCTATAGTTCTATCTACTATCCAACTCTTTTTCCTCTCTAAATATGTTCTTCATTAGACTGTTCTTAGCAAATACCTGAAATAATAGTGGAAAGAGAAAAGAGGGAGCACTGAGCATCCTGTGAACGAAAAGAACGAGGGAGAAAGGAGGAGAATAAAAGAGAAAGGGAGAAGGCACTTGTAGAACAGAAGGGAAGGGGAAAGGGAAATTAAAGGAGACGGCGAAGGTAGAGAGGGAATGGAGGAAAGGAAAGGGAGGAATAGAAGGGAATGGATAACTAAGGAATTACTAAGTACTCCAGATAATCTAAAGATGATCACTATTTATGCACCCGAGGGAGAGAGGCCTATGAAATGAGATTCTTTATCCAAGATATCACATGGGCAAAATACACCCTTTTCAAGCAGCTAGTGGCGTCAAGGGAGGAGAAATAATCTGGGAAAGAATTGGTGGAAGCTCCTTCTTCATTTTCTTGCCTTCCCCACCCCCTTACACAAGCCTGTTTCGTAGGCTACAGACCGCTAAATTCAGAATCCAACGTATACCATGATTCCACCACACCTCCCAATAAAACTAATAACACCAAACCTCGTTCCCAGGACCTTTACCCTGGCTTTTTGGCGGGCCGGGGAGCTCCCAGCCAGGTAAGGTTTTTGGGAACGAGGGTGAATAACACCGTAATTTCCGAAAGTAACGAGCCCCCGAGGAACGACCCCGCTAAAGTACATCCAAACATTGAGGCCGCTAGTAAATCCCGAAAGTATCATGAATCCCAAAGAAGAGAGCCCGCTCCATCCCCAATTTAGCGAGGTCCAAGCCTATTTTTTCAATCAAAATAATCATTGAAAGTTTGCCTACGGCGGTGCGTACTGCACTAGTTATGTTCACGTAGGGTAACGCAATCCGATCCATTTTGTATCAGAATTTTCCGTGAGATTTTGTTCTCCGTTTGATCCCCCACTTCCCCTACCTCCCCCACTCACAGCAGGGGCACATCATGAGGCACATGTATCAGATCGTAGTCGACGAAGTGGTGTCTACCTCGTTTCCTGTATCTCTCTTCTTACCACCTCCGGTGGCGGTAAGGTGAGAGACCCGGGAACGAGAAATGGAAAGTGTATGATTTCCTGCAAGCTGGCATGTATTTTGACTGAGCTAACCGGGCGGTGATGGTATTAAGCTGATAAGAACAGAAAAAGAAGAAAGAGGAAGAAAGAAAAAACAAAGTGTACTTTGTGCAACTCCTGTTTCCATAGCATTGCATTGCATTACATTGCATTGTTGATAGCCTTTGTTTGAATCGCCTTCATTTACAGATGCGAATGTTAAGGACCAGCCTACACAGTATCATATTACTGTATCGCACATGATAGTGCTGCTCGATAGGTTACATATGAGTCGAACCAACAACGTACAAAACAGCACCAACATGACGTACGTACAATTTAAAGGTCTGCATTTTGACTGTTGTTTATCTTTACTTTCTCCAGACTCCTACATCAGCGGCATTCACGGCTCAACTGTTCGACGCTGTACATGGCGTCTCGCCTTTGGCTTTTGTCAGATCTGGTCAATAAAAAAGTTATCAGCCGAACGTCAGACGTGCAAACTGTGCGGGACAATCTTTATCAGAAGCTAAGAACATTCGATGACGTCAGCACGGGTTTTCCGAGTCGCGACTGGTACTGGCAACGTTATGTTCTTTAATCAAAACCAAGATCCGCCTCCCGCTTTACGACGTTTGTTAACCTGGTGGTAAGTGGCGACAACACTGCTACTCCGCTTACCTTTTCTGCAACACTGGTGCTATTCTAATTGGGGGAACAAACATCTCGAGGAAAGCGTCTACTCTTGTCTATGAAGATTAGATCTCTCATTCTACATGAATCGTTTGTGCTGGGCTAACAGGAAGAAATCTCTGCTATCATAAGCCATTTGTTAAAACGATTAAAACCTTTGATATGTAAATAACTTGATTAACGTAAACTCTTATCTTCCTAGCGGGATCTGTAGAAATAGGATTCAGTTTATTTGCCTTTGCCTTTTCCCTTATGTATTAATATTTTTAAGTATTTCAATGTATGGCGAGGTGACCTCTAGAAACACCAGGCTTATAGTTGAGGCCACCTCCTACATAACAATAATGGTTACATACATAGTGCTACAGCTAACAGCAGCTAGGAGTAGCTTGGAAAGTCTTGTGTACTAGTTCACTTGTTGCTCTTTGTCAATATACGTTGAAAAAAATCGTAGCGTTTCCAACGAAAACATTATCCTCAGTCGATTCTATTCAGACTTGATTTACCTCAAGCTGCGTACAAAATAATTCCATCAAATGTTTCGTAACAGGAAAGTATTCTTAATTCCTCAGGGTGACAACTGGATCACAGTCGGTCAGTACGACTCTAAGTGAGCAAGGAAATAACTCTAAGAAGAGACATTGTGTTTCCTGGTGGATGTGACTATTATTCCAGGCAAAGGTCGACCAACATACAAGATCGCGAGCTTTCTTTCCCACTCATGAAGATCTGGGACCGCTACGAGACCTGGACTAGAGTGGCAGGCGGCTTTCAAGATTGCTGTGGAGCTTGTCAATACGGGACCTTTTAAGGTGGCCTTTAGTCACGTGCTTGTTGATGGAGGTGAAGATTCGAAATCCTGCCGGCGTGAAGCTGAGGTAGGAGAATAGTTTTTCTGTCCCAAAAACGAATTTAAGACTTTTTTCCTTGTTGAAACCTATTGCTCTGTAGCACATTATCTGAAAATTTTCCTTTATTTTTAATACGAGTTTAACCTACTGCAAAGTATAATTTTGTACACTGTACTGTGAGCTTTTCAAGATTTCTCGCAAAATCCTAATCCAGCCTAGTGCATGGAAGCCTATAACTGACAGAACTATCTGCGACAGGCTTTTAATCTCGTAAAAATGGGTGCCCTTCTGTAATTCAAGCTCCCTCATTGAGCATTAAAACTAACAAACAGCTCATTGTCCTTCAGAACCTTTCGGACGACATAGACCTCATCATCGGAGAAGCTAGATCGGAGTGTTCTATTGCCATCGCCGAGGCCACCAAAGACAAGAAAATCCCGCAGATGTCATACGCTTCAACGTCGGCGCAGTTGTCCGACAAGCAAACCTATCCGAACTTTTTTCGCACATGCGCCTCCGATGTGTACCAGGGCAAAGCACTCGCTAAGCTAGTTCAGAGATACAAGTGGACACAAGTGTCAACCATCACCACCATTGACCAGTACAGTGAGGAACTTGCGCGTAGTTTGCCGTGGAAGTGAGGCAGGTTAGGAGTCGACATCACTACTGAGCAGCGGTTTGAAGCACACACCAAAGCCAGTATAAAGGATTATCTTAAAGAGGTAAAGGTTTTCTTATGCAATTTATTTATTTATTTATTTATTTATGCACTATTTATTTGTTTATTTATTAAATCGGACGCATCGGCGTCTTATCCTAATTAAGGGAGTTTCTGCAATTGCCCCGCGCTCCAAAACTCTCCTCGCGATCTCTACACTGAGGAGCGATTTTGTCAGTGTCTCTCTCACGTATATTTAAGACATGTTGACTGAAACATCAATTTTGATTTCTACAGATGAAAGAAGCTGGGTCAGCAATAAACCTGGTCAGCACCTCGACCGATGACGCGGAGAAAGTATTTCAAGAAGCAATAGAACAGGTAACAAAAATACCCATCTTAACGCCTTACAGAACGCATGACACAATTGCTGCTAATTAGGGGCGTTCGTCTCCTTTTTATTGCTCAGGTATCACAGCAGATATCTTAATCTCTGTTTTTAATACCCTCTTCCTTTCGCATCCATAATTTTTACGTGCGTTCAGTCGCTCATGTTGTCTTGCTTTCGTTCCCAGGGCATGACCGGTAAAGGATGGACGTGGATTTGGAACCGACGGTGCCACGACCTCAACATTTGTTAATTCTCCCAATCTGCACACTTGCCATGCAGGGCATGGTAGGCACCAGGCCTAAAAACGGTGAAGGAGCTCTTTACCAAAAACTGCTCAAGACCTGGAAAGAAAAAGATGCAGACTTGTTCCCAGGTCTCATTCACTCTCCACGAGTGCTACAGGTTAGTTTGCAGTACATAGTTGTTGTTTTTGCGCTCTTGCTCTCTTTTTTTGTTCTTAGACTAAGTGTACAAGGTGGAGTTCCTAACATGGGCAAGTTTTTCTTTTGAAAAAAGTATTAAGCACTGCTGTGTTTATTTGGGACATTTGAAGTTAAAGAAACAAAAATTGTAAACATGAGTTACAACAGATTTGAAGAGTAACCAAGTGCCTTCTTTTCAGAATTTTTTTTTCATTAGCAGGCGATTAATGCGCGTTTCTGTCTAAAAGCATAACAAATATTTACTTCTTTGCTACAGTTTTGTTCTCGTAATCGATAAATCCTTTTTGCCTTCGTCTTACAGGCTTCAGCTTATGTGGCACAGGTCTATGACGCAGTTCTTGCTTATGCGCATGCTTTAACAAGATTACATGAAGCAGGAACTAAAGACAAGGTGAGATAACCATCATTGGACATTTTCATCGCGACAAACGTAGAACATCGAAGGAATTTTGTCGGAAACTCGTGCTCAACATAAAATTCATCCCGAAGAGGTTGTTAAATAAGATAACATTCAGGTTTGGAGAGAAACGATCTGATGTGCTTGTTAAATGTTGGATTGGTTATGTTGAAGTTCGGACTCCGCTTTTGCCAGTTTTACAACGCTTAGGGTGCATACATCACTGTGCACGCATTACATGCCCTACGTTCACAGCCTTTTATGTTGACCCGAATCTGTTTTTCCACTTTGCAGTACTCTTCCCGTTCAGAGCGTACAGAAGGAAGTAAGTGACAGAGTTGCGTCACAATGAAAGACTGCGAGCACGGATTTTGAGAGCTCAACAGGAGGCAAAACAGATTCTTTGATTCCAGTCCAGGACTGCATTCCTGCCATTTACGATGTGGTGAATTTAAGTGGAGACCTGTGGACCAAAGTTGGTTCGTACGACCCCTCTCGCGGATCAAGGACTCAGGTATCAAGAAAAAAGATCGTGTGGCCCGGGGAAGACCTCAAGACTCCGCTTGATCATCCACCAACCTAGGTAACTCACTGACACTTGCTTTACTGTTTGGTGTTTGGCAGATTGTGAACCAATTTACCTTCAGTACTTAAACTGCAGAACGTTTGAATGTAACAGAACGTTGGCCTGCGTTAATGGTTGTAGATCACTTATTGGATAGGACAGTCGATCTTGGGCCAAAATGGCTTGTAAGAAGTTCACATGGTCTTCACGAGCGATAAAATATTTTAGTTCTCTTTTTTTTTCAATCAAAAAGTTGCAGGGGGGTAATGCAAATTTAAAAACGCTTGTTGTCCTGTTATATTTTGTAACTACTTTGAATTGAAATATAGACTGCGAGTAGTCTCTCTTTTCCTCGATAATCCGTTGAGGAAGAATGCGAAACGAGAAAGCGTGTTAGCGTGAAGTGTGCGCGGCGAGCGACGATGCTTCGCGCTTAAAGCGAGACTCTTGCGCAGTCTAAATTGAACATTTTTCACATGAAAATATCCTGTGGAATTTTTTCTCTGGGAAGCATTCTTGCCTTTTTGGTCGCAGTTATGTAATGGCATTTCCAGCCGCCCGTCTGTCCAGTCATTGTATCTATACGTTGGGCAGACAGACTAAAATTAACATTGGATAAATCCGCGTTTTTCAGATTAAAACTGATCCGCATGTCCCTTTGTCCCTCATTACAGGTGTCAAAGATCTTTACTTTCAACAGAGCCGGCTAAACAGCAAGTGTTTAGTCGAGATTGGTGCATTATAGCTCTAGGAGTGGTGTTTTCGGCACATTTGCCCGTAGCCATGGGAGTATTTGTAAGGCTACTTATATACAGAGAGAAAAAAGGAAAACCTTCTTTTGGGCCACCGGTGAGAAGTCAGCACGGAAATCAATGATTCTGAGTCTAGTTTACCTTAAGCGGAGGTCAGTGTTTAAATGTGCACCTTTTCTGTACCGAAATATTAATTTCGCTCTTTACCTATTGGGTGCTGTAACATGGCATATTTCGAACATATTGTATTGGGTTCCTCTCTCAGTATATTTCTGTTAGTGTTAGCTGCGAGAATTTGGTTAATGGTCAATGCAACGGTCATTTGTTGAAACTGATTGTGTTTACTAACTTTTTTCCTTAGATTTTAAGACAGACACATCAATCACCAGTAAGCGAGATATCTGCTGTGATGAATAACGGAAACATACAAGTTATTAGACCTTCAAAAGAACCTTTACCTGCATGATAAGTACAGGTAAGTCAGCCAACTCGTTATTCCATTTTGTTGCCGCACAAGGTCAGTCAGAACGGAGCTTCTCAAACTCATTAAGTCGGTGGCGGGGGGGGGGGAGGGGACGGGGCGGTGTCCGTTTTCTCCTTAGTTTAGTTTCGACTGGGAAGCGTTCTATCAAACACGAAAGCAAATGTCTGACTGCAGTTCTAAACACTTCAAAGTTCGTCAAAAATACTCCGCTACGCGTCTTTGTTCGAGTTTCTTCTTTGGTTTCTAGATGCGGTTTAACACGGTCTTCTCAAGCGAAATTCTTGTCAGCGCTAAGACATACTCTCCTTAACTTTCAGAATCCCTTAGAGCTTTAGTGACAAGAGACGAGGAAGGATCAGATCTGGACAAGTTTCTTGGAGAAGTAGAATATTTATTGAAACTTTGTTTCACAAAAATACCGTGAACTGCTTCCTGCCATAGACGTTTTAACACGGAAAGCTTATTCACGAACGATAGCAGAATTGTTGTATGGGAATAAATAAGTAAATCAGTTGCTTGTAAATATTTATATGTTGAAGCTAAGTTGCTTTTTTCCACTAATAGGTTTATATTATCGCTTTTAATCTCGACAGAGTGAGCAAAAAGAACTCGCTAACTGAAATCCTTTCTGGAATATTGTTTCGTATAAAATCAACATTAATCTAAGGAGAACTAAAGCACCTTTGTTTAGAATAAGAAATTCATATGAGATAGTGGAGTGGTTTCCCGTTCACTATTACAAGACTGAATTCTATACGACGCGCTTTTGCCAGCGAACCAATGAAGTCATTACAAGCCGCTGGCAAGTGCAGGTAGAAGGTTGATTGGTTTCAGTCCTGTACTTTGAGAGCTGTCACTGATTTGATTTCGGGCTAAAGAACGTTGCATAGTCAAGCTTTTTATAACTAAGTTCGAAGAAATTGGTTTACGATATGACAAAGGCAAAAGCAAGTTTCATCTTGACTTCAAGAACTGTTTGTTAAACGTGGAAAGTGTGTTGTGCTTTTTGACATTCTTTCAGTGCTGTACTTATTTACATTTGTGGTGACGGCCTAGTCATTACATTCATACGTTGAGTTGATAGTAAAAAAAAAAACATTTTGAAATTTCAAGCCATGTTCTTCTTATGTACTCTCCACTGTGTATGTAAATGATTGCTTCCATGAAGCGATTTCATTAGGTTTAGTCCAGTTTCCAATAAATTGCTCTTGCGTAATTTCTTCAGTGTTTTTACTTGTTTCAGTAGCAGCTGATGTTTCGTATAATGTTTACTTAGTCCAGCAAACAGCCCAAATCAATTGTTAATTGGGGCTGGGGTTAAAGAGAGTACATGACTTGGTATAGTGAGTTTATCACTCGTGGAGACTCGGACGATTTGTTAATCCAGCTTGACCAGATCTCGCCTGTTGGGTTACGTGACGCATTTGTGTGCTGGTCACGCAACATGTCACGCAGATAAGTGAGTTGGTTCTGAACACGGACACGGTTTCGTTCTTTTTGGCAAGTCAGTGTAATACCTATGACCGCAACATGTTTAAAAGTTTTCGTGGACTGCTATTAAACGGGAAATTACGAAATGTATAGAGGAAAATGAATCTATTGTGAATAAAGCACATTTTGCGTACAAAGTTTTGATTAGTCTTGTTCATAGTTGTTGATTTTTTTTTATTTATCTTCAGCTTTGGAATATATTTCAGTCATTACCTTAAACTCGTTACTTTCGGAAT
>JAHPZR010030262.1:0-7500 GCA_019787425.1 Platygyra sinensis | reverse complement strand
CCTATCTGAGTAACCCTAGCTGCCTTGAAAACACGACGAAGGAAAAAAAAAGAGGAAATGTGAGTACAAGGGAAACCCGCCCTAAAAGTTCGAAAGGGCATGCAAGACCAATAGCGATTAAACTCAAACATCCGAGACTGAAGAATACAAAACAGGAGAATTGAGTAGCTCTGGTAGTAGGGAGTGACTTCATGAGTAGTGAAGGAATTTTTTCAGCGCCTAAAACAATATATTCGGAAAACAACAACTCACTTCCTTTCCACGCTTTCCAAATCCACGGGGAAGATTCCCCCTCCTCCTGCTGTGAAGGCATCGCTTTCCGTTACAAAGAAACCGACAAGAAGTAAGAGTGCAAAAACCAGCATTACTTTTGTTTTCATTTTAGGTGAGAGTGTTGGCGAGTTCGCTCTTCGATCTTCTGTCTTTCAAGGTCTTCAAGCGGATCGTCAGTCCGTCGTGACGGCCAAGCTAAACTGTTAAGTGTTGATTAAAAAACGCTAACAGAGTCGAGTTTTTATTCCATGAGAACTGTCAAAACAAACGTCTGTTTAATTTCCTCGACCGCCTGGAATTGAAGTCTATTACTAAACATTGTAATTAAAAATATTAAGGGTGTTGTTCAAGTTCTACATATGCATAAAACATTAATCATTTTTTGTACCTCATCACAAACCAAATAAATGAAACTTGTAATAAAAATAGAGGAATGTGGGAGTTTACTAGCTTCTTTTTTTTATTTCTTCATTAGGTGCGGGTTTTCGACAAAAAATTCGCTCAGGATGGTTTACCACACCATGCAATACTATAGCGGCCATCGTCTTTTCAGTCAATTAATACCTTTCCATTAGTTTTTGAACGAAGTTCATATAATACTACTAGGAATGTGGTAGAAATTGTTTCAGCACTGCTTTTCATTTTTAAAGTTGTGGGGTCAAGTTAGTTTAAATACTCGTAGACTGAGGATTTGGGACTAGGTATTCAGGAGTGAATTCTTCGCGCCGGAAAATCACT
This sequence comes from Platygyra sinensis, assembly GCA_019787425.1. NCBI lineage: Eukaryota > Metazoa > Cnidaria > Anthozoa > Scleractinia > Merulinidae > Platygyra > Platygyra sinensis. The sequence continues at coordinate 6,489 of JAHPZR010030262.1, read as the reverse complement.
TCACTGAGTTGTTCGGACAGAACCTCATGTTTTTGTCGCCTTTTATTTTCGTTCAGTTTTACTTTACTTATAAACCAACGAAAATAAGTTGAAATAAATTAATCTTGAATCAAAAGTCACACGAAATGCTATGTTATGGAACCCATTTGGTATACATTTAAAAAACCAAGATGTGTAAGATGAAATTTGGGTACTGCGGAAATTAAAATATAAAAAGAGAGAGCATTAATTTTTGCGCTCCTACTCAAAATGAATTTAGGAGTTATTACAGTGTACACAGTGGAAGAATTTTCTTTTGTGAATAAACAAACAAAAGTACCAACGGGAAAGAAATTGGATGAAAACTGTCTTTATCTCCCTATGGGTGGTCCAACAAACAACAACTGTAATTAGGAGTCCTAATTTGATCTCATTGAGCTACCTTGAAACGATTGTTTTGAATACAGTGAGAACACCGGGGGTTTTTTTTACAAAAATACCTCGACATTTTTGCCTTCGTAACATTTGTGCATTAGGTCTTCAGTTAATGGTGGACTCTATATTTTATTCAGATTTAATCAATTAAAGATCCTATATCATTAACTTGTGTAGTATGAAAAAAATGAAAGGTTTTTTTCCTGAATGAGTAATATTATTTCTTTTGAAAAGCCATAAAGAGAATGAATGTTAACCTGAGAATGTTCATTGGGCCTCTGGCTCGGGTGATCGCGCAAGTACTCCCTGTGTTTGACATTAAATTTACATTTACATTTTATTTATTGGGATGAAATTTAGACATCAATTACCACAACTAGAAGATGTATTTCGATAAGAACTACGCCATCTTTAGACTATAGAAAATGCATGCATACAAGGTAAAATCGCATCCCAGGCAGACCATGACAGCAAGGTATTGTTTCATGGCTTTTCATTTTAGACTTACCATCTGAACCTCCCTTGGTCTTTCATATTTTCTGCTAAAATCCTATTCCTTCAGCAGCTGTCCCGAAGAGTAAACAAATAAAACTGCATCACTAAAACCTAATAATGTCTTACTCATCACTCTTCCCAGTAGGTGGTCGTAGAAGGAATAATAATTGCGATATTTTCTAAAACTGGGAATATAATATTCTTAGCTTACTACTAAAAGTACAGTTTTCCCAGATTTTGCAAGCTAACACTTTGACGTCGTCGGATCAACTATCAAAACTGGCCAGATGCAAGAATATGAACTCTGGATTCGTGAATGAATGAAAAAAAATGAATGAAAACTTTATTTAAAACACGGTAAAAATGTCAGTATTACAATAATAAAAACAAATCGCCTATAAAATTTTCTTTTTATGGCCGGTTTACATATTTGCCGTGTGGGAGTCACGCGGCAATATTGCTTTGATGTCTTGATATCTTGAGACATGAGAAGCGAGTATAGCATAGAGATAAAGAAGGACATCCAACCCTGTTATCAGACTACAGAAGACAACAGGTAAAGTCTGCATACGAGCCAAGTGGCCCAATAGGCGGAGCTTATCCCGGTTTCTGTGGCATGAAGCGACTGAGAGTATTTCTACTCCCCCCTGGATGGGATGCTAGTCCATCGCAGGGTTACCCCCCAGCATTAAATTCGCCGGTATCCATTTATACACCTGGGTGAAGAGAGGCACAGTGAGAGTAAAGTGCCTTGCACAAGAACACAACACAATGTCCCCGGCCAAGGCTCGAACCCGGACCGCTCGATCCGGAGACGAGCGCACTAACCATGAGGCCACCGCGCCTCCCACAGAAGACAACAACTATCGGCTAATAGTCCAGTTTCGAATTCGCCATGACCGCTGAATAAAAGCACTGACAACGCATTTGTACAGGGTTAGCCTCGACCTGAGAAAAATATTCATAAATACCGGCGGGAAACTGCCACAAATTTGCAAATTAAACAATACACAGAGCTGTAAACAGGTCAACTTCTCGCTGGAATTTGTGAATATTTTACTTTAGGTCGAGGCTAACCCTGTACAAATGCGTTGTCAGTGCTTTTATTCAGCGGTCATGGCGAATTCGAAACTGGACTATTCGAGATGCTACCTAAACTCAAACCATTTTTCACGAGAAAAAAAAAGCCACTTTGTATAACTTAATTAAAGTAAAAAAGCTGGTAGGTCAAAAAATAATTTCATTAACAGTGTGGTCTGTGTTAGTATTAACTATTTCATCTGGTTAGGGATAGGTTCTAATATTTTCAAGACAGCGAATTATCATATTTCCCTCGCAGCAATATTCATTGTAAAAATCATTCTGTGCGCAACTGTCCAAAAGAGCGGCAGAGTATATATTGAGGTACTGAACTAGAGCCGTATAATTCAGATACGTCTGTGGACTGCATGGCGTCTACCTCTAAAGGCAATTGAAATGATGAACGTTAAGTATTTGTTTTGCCATGTGCGAGTCAGACTTTATGGCTATAGCATGTCATTGTTTATACAAGCTAACCGAGGAAAGCGGATGACATCAAAATAGCAATAACTCTAATAAACTAGCTTGTTTTATAATATTACATTACAATTTCTCATTATGAAATCTTGAATGTGAACAACCCAAACGGTTTTTTTACGATTTCCGAAACTTTCATTGAAAAGTACCTTTCTTTTATTCTGAAGCTCGTGTGCTTATCCGCCATATACAATATTTGAAACTCACAAACCACGCGGCCCAGCACGACCAGTGGTCCATAGCTTCAACTGGGTTTTTAGAGTTACATAAGCCATACAGCATCCATTATGCAGTGTGGGAAGTTGCAGGCCAGCAATTAACAATGAGACTTCAGTGCACCAAGTTTATGATTTTCTCAACCAATTCGAGGGAAAAGTGTTAGTTGATTTTATACTTGCTAAGGTTTCACTCTTCCACCCGTCTTAGGAGCAGTAATGTATCATGCAGTCACGGGATCAGTGGGCTCCTTGATCAGTCAATTCGAAAATTTCAGCATCCACCAGGCACTACGCATTTTGAATTTTAAACTGGTCAAATTTCTATCCCCCGGGACCAAAACAGTCATCGCGGAATGCCTTAAATCGAACGTTTTGGTTTCTGAACTCTTGATGTTTTTTAAGATGTTTTGTAAAACTGGTGTCGAAAATCAAGAACAATTTTTTGGAGGCTCGAATTACTTCAGTATAACACGTGTTTTTCTTGTTCTCAAACCACATAACATTATCTTTGTCCAAACAAATTTACTCACAGAACACAATCGAACGCAGTCCATACTGGACTGTGTTCGATTGAGGGCTGCCGAACCTAAATGAACGCAATCATCTAATGGATTGAGTTCGATTTGTTCGATTGAGTTTGATTGGTTCGGAAATTGAACTTGCACAAGTTCGGTGTACGTTCGATTTGGTTCGATTGCCGAACTTTATCGAACTGGATCGAGTTCGATTGGTTTTGACCAGGGTCGACTGAGTTCGATATTGGATTCGCTCCGACGAAGGGCTAGCGCTCGAAACGTCAGCTTTCGAATCTCTTTACGGTGACTAATTCACATTATCAACTCAGTTGATAAAACCAAATTATCCTGTAATACTCCCACCGACGCAGCACCATAGTTTCTTTAGAAACTTACCCCCCCCCCCCCCCTACTGAGTTCGATATCCCCTAACGTTCGATTGACTGTGCCCAAGAGACCATCACTCTTGCTATGGCCGGATTTCAGGGATCTGAATTCATGATGAAATCGAGCCGGGAAATGCAACTAATAAATCAACGAATCAGAGCTTACAGAACTTTTGAGGCTGCAATCACTACTAAACAAGAGACCATACCTCATTTTCTCTTGCTACTAAAACCATTCTTGCATTTCATGGGCAACTTCCGGTGAGGTCGCGACTCTTGGTGCTGACCAAAGGGAGCGTGGTCTCCTAGACGACTGACCTCTGGTATTGACTAGCCTAGGGTGTCGGCAATGATAAATGCGCACAGGCTATGGGGACGAGATTGAAACTCTCTGGAAGCATTCTTGTTTTCAGACGCTGAGATCTTGGGAACGAAAATATACCGGAAGCTTTTCTGGAGGAAGGCGTACAACCTAGTACCACCTACAACCTCGAATAATTTACGATCTACTTCAGCGGATTTTTAGTGAGCTTTAGACTTTGCATGGACACCTCATTCTCCTTCCTTTGAGCCTTTGAACTAGTTGCTTCGTTTATCTTAAACGTCATCATATCTCGAGGAGGATTGGATTGTAACTCTCACAAGATCGATGGAAAAGAATGATTTTCCTCATCGCCTTGAATCGTCGGCCGGGGGGCCAGGGGTGATGCCAGCCTGATTCATTTGACATTTTGAAATCCAGAAATCTTGAGGCTGAAACGCTTTGAGGCATATTCTACCTGCTGTGCTAAGGATAAAATGGCAAGAACAAAAGTAATATTTAACGGTCATTTTACTTATCCTGCTCTAATTTTGGAACAGTGTCTGTCTGCCGTAATGTTGGTTGCGTAAAATTAATTTTACAGACGTTCACAGAAATGACGTCATTTCTAGAAACCATGCAGATTCCTAATTCATCATCTACGTATTTATAATTACATCATGAACTATTTCTTTGACAATTCACGGTGTTATCCAGGTTGTATGCCCAAAATATGTCTTTATTTTATGGTAGTCAAACATCGATCCAACAAATAATTGAGCAAACTATTTTTGCGGAATTAAATTCCTCAAAAAGTTAATTTTTAAATTGCTGCCCTGGTTACCTAGCAGCAATGGCGCGCTAAGCGTCCTGTTTAACCGTTTGATGGTAAAGAGAATATTATTGTTGATCACTTCTATCTTGGCTGTTCTTCGATGTTATACAAACCAAAAAAAGTTTTTATCCGTTTGTCTTCTACCTAAAACTAGATTGACTTATTTAATTTCTAATAAATGTTTTCAAGATTTTAGTTTAAACGTTAAAATGGTTAATGATCGATAATCATTTCCCTGATTTAAAGAAATTCTTATTACAACGGGTTGTCAAAATTTCAATTGACCGAAGAAGTCAAATTCTGTTCAGTCGAAAGGGGAAGACGGCGTGTTCAAAGACTTCCTTCGAACCTCAAAATTATAGTTGCCGAAGAAAGGCAAACCAAAGGTCATCGGCTCTGGATTATAAAACGGGTAAATGCAGCTGAATAGATAGCAGTTTTGAATGAAAATGCGGCAAATTCAGAGACGCTTCCATTGGCAGCCGCGTTCGAAATGTGGAATTTCGAACTTCGCCGTTTCTTGTTTGCTTGCAATTTTTGCAGCTCAGATTGTTTCTTGTCAGGATTCATGTAGTAGTGGACCTTGTTATCCGCCGCCTTCGGATATTTCTAAGCATTTCAATGTAACAGCGAATTCAACTTGTGGAGACCCAGCAGAACAGTACTGCTTCAAATTGGACTGTACGAAAGTCTGCAACGCGAATGATCCAAATAACGAACATCCTCCGAAATTTGTCAACGATCCTTTTGAGGATGGCAAGTTCTGGAAATCTAAAAACTTCGAGTACCCTGTTGTTTTACAGCTCGATATTGGAAGAACTTTTATGCTGTATCAGTCTGTGTGACTTTTTACCACGAACTACCTGCAGCGATGTACCTTTTGAAGTCAAATGATTCGGGAATTACTTACAATCCTTTAACATACTTTGCAACGAACTGCACCAAGTTTTTTAACATGCCGGAAACACCAGAAAACGAAAGAGAAGGTTTGAAAGTCCAGTGCTTCAAAATAGACCCGGATACAAACACTAACTTGCAGGTAAGCTTAATGATTTTAAATCTAAGCTTATATTTTGAAAAAGCGAAAAGTGAAGTGAACGTAATGTCTCAAGCGTTATAACTAGCTCTGCATCATAAGTCTGACTCTTGTTTCTGTTATTGCAATTGCGAAATACTAGATAGTATTCCACCTGCTCAAATGCCTGAATGAGGTTGATGTTTGTTCGGAGCGGCTTAGACGAGAAAACTGCGGTTATGGAGGTTTTTTGTAACCCGTAAATCGAGGTTTATTATGCCAAATCAAGTCTTATGCTAACATTGTTGTATTCGATAAAAAAAATTGCTTAAGAAAATCCCTGTTCGCCTTCGATGAAGATTTTTCTAAAGGAAACCTTTTCCATACTTCTTGGTAAACAGAGAATCTTAGAAACGAAGTGTTTACTGAGGTTTGCTTCATTTCTAAGGATCGTATTGCCATTTCACTCTTTCCTGCCAACTGTTGATTGACGCATTTGTCTTCTTTGTCAAAAGGCAGGAATCTTTTAGTTTTAACTCCTCTTTTCGAGACGACTACAAACTCAAGCTTAAATTTTCCTCGAATCAATCGACGAATTTCTATTTAAAGTTTAACATGAAGATCGTACGTGCTACAGCTACAATTTGACAATAATTTATGTCGTCTATTTACTATATGAAATGTGTCGTACTTACAGATGATCATTGTTATGAAGTTATTACCTTGGAACTAATTTTCATTGTCTATAAAATA
>JAHPZR010030260.1:5000-55000 GCA_019787425.1 Platygyra sinensis | reverse complement strand
TTAAAAAAAACACTTAGATGTTTAATGTTGTGAAAAATGGGATGAGCACCAGTGGAACAGACCACTAAACTTGGCCAGTCACTGACTTTAAAACCTTTTACTCCTATGATCAAGTCAGGGAAATTTTTGTTGATGGTTACTGGAGGGAAAAAAGTCTTCTACATAGCCACCTGGTTAGCTCAGCTGGTCGAGTGCTAGTCTGCTTTGCGGGAGGTCGAGGGTATGAGCACCAGACCAGCCCAACACTTGGGGCCTTAAAATAACTGAGGAGAATGTGCTGCCTTTGAAATTATATCTGCAACTGGTTAGATGTTCAAGTCTTCTCAGATAAGGACTATGAACCATAGGCTCCGTCTCCTGCATCTTAAGTGTTACATGTTAGCGGGGGACATTTAAATAATCTACACACTTATTGAAAAGAGTAGGGCACGTAGTTCCCGGCGTTGTGGTCTGACCTTGTTTCATGGGTTGGTGCTCCACATAGGGATAACCTCACTGCACCTTTCCCCCTTGGACAGAAATTTCCAAGAAAAATTACTTTGAAAATAGCCATAATTTCTACCAACAAGAGTGTTAATAAGTAAAAGAGACAAAAACAAACAAATTTGTCATGACACCTTCTTTAACATACCACCTGTAGACATGGCAAGAGTTTACAACTGGGAAGTCAAGAAGAGACAAGTGCAGCAGAAGTCTCCTTCAGAATAATAGGAAAAGCATTTAGTACAATATTATTATTATTGATATTTTGATGTATTTAATTTTACTTTTTTTTACAATAAATTTGTTTCATCGTGTAATATGTTTTTTGCATAGCAGAAAATGCAAGAGAAGAAATGAGGTGACTGTCTGCAAAGTGTATTGAGCTGACATTAGTGAGTTAGCAAAGGCTTTCTGTTAGCCATGCAATTTCATATTTTGTCAATTTTTCACTAACACAGACATTATACGACACTTTTCAGATAGTGGCAAATGGTTTGTGTGTAACAAGTGATGAGGGGGAAGAATTAGTGTGTGACAAGTGAAAGGAACCAAAAGATATACCTGATTCTTGAATTTATGAAAAAAAAAGAAACATTATTTGTTAAATAAGCAACTAAAGGTATATGTGAAACTTTGAAATGGGACCACAATCCCCCCTTCACTACCCTCTTTCCAACACTTGAGGTCAGGAAACATGCTGTGGCCCTGATTTGGGTGGAGGGTGTGGCCACAAGGTTTAACTTTTGCTTTACCTTGTACCCAAACTTAAAAGCAGTAAGGGACTGGTCAAAACGTATTGGGGGGGGGGGGGGTGGGGGCCAGAGCAGAGAGGGGGTGGGTCATCAGTTTTTGAACCCTTGATTAGGGGGGGGGGGGTCGTTCAATTTTCAGCTACCCCTGAGGGGTGGGTCATCCTGTTTTTTTTTATGGGGATTAGCACACATTTGACACAATTGACAACTCAGGTAACTCCTTTCAAGTAATTAAAGCAAGTGACACACTTGAACACTAACCCATGGTCTGCCATGCACACAACCATATCACCAGGGCAGGGGCAGCCATGGACAGCTGTTTCTGCCTATCAACAGAATGTTCCACAGCATTACTATCTTTTTTCTCAGGCGGGTGTAAAGCAACCCTTTATTAAAGCCCGAGCTCCACACTATGCGTAAGGCACTTGGCAGACCGTGGGTTGTGTTTGAGGAGTGTGTCATTTGCTTTTATTGTTTGTTAACTCTGTTCAGTTCCAAAGGACAAAATCTTTCGAGCCCTATTTTGAAAAAGTGCACTTGGCTGGTGTACAAGCTAGATGACAATTTATGTATTGTAAAATCTGTACAAAAGCTAACAGATTGAGCAAGGAGTTGCAGGGCAGAAATATTTAAAATACTGCCTCGGTTGACATACTGGTATTCAAGAACACCAAATGGCCAATTTGTGTTTCATGATTAAAAATATAACACAAACAGTGGTGATATGTTTTTAACCAAGCTACGAAAGCTGAAGACCAAAGTGTTGCTATGATATTGTGTCTACATGCTATTTGTCCCCCAGGGTAGCAGGACACATGCACAAAGATCTGGGAGTTGTCTGGCTATATTACTCCCAGGACTCACTACAGCAGTGTTCTAGATACATGTAGATCACTGCTCTACTGCCTTGAGGCCTAGTGTGAAAAGTAAAAGGTCAAGTTTTCTTAGAGTTAACAGTCATGACTTAAATTAAGTTGCAAGGGTAATTGAAAACAATATTATTTTTGTGTGATTTTGTATTATTGTTAAGAAATAAAACTAAAACGTAAATAATACCACAATTTCATCCACAAAAGGTGATTTGGTTGGATTATGTATTTAACCAAAATTGTCATGTCTTATGGAGCAGGGGGCAGTCATGTGATTCTCAATCTTCATTTAGGGGTGGGTCACTCAGTTTTGGTGCCAAATGGAAGGGGTGGGTCATGTGTTTTCCAACCACCACATTTTGAAATGCTCTGGCCCACCCCCCAACCCCCCAGTACTTTTTGACCAGTCCCTAAGCAGATTTAATTTTTTTTCTATTGGACAAGAACTCATCATGTGACACACTTAAAATCTGTGTAACCACAAAAGGTGAACAAAACAAACTCAGCCGGCAATTCCTTGGGATTAGGGTTAGGTTAGGGTCAGGTTAAACGTTAGGCTCGAACCTTAACAAGCACATGATCATGATATACATTTGTAACCACGGGAACACAACAAACAACAGTTTTGAGATCAAGGAACAACTCAACCCTTTAAAACATGTACCAATGTTTACTGTAGGTTTACAACGTTAGAGGTGGCAACCTCTTTGAATCCCTGTTGTGGAGTATTGCTGTTGCAGTATGCTTTGGAATAATTGTGTTGTTCATTATTTTATTGAACATTTATTCCATGAGCGTACATCAGATACAAGATGGTAGATAGCCAGTGAAGCACTTAGTGATTTAGTGCCAAGGTGGCTTTACTCATCTTGTATCCAACAAGCATGAGTGGAATATTGTTTCATTAAAAATGGTCCAAAAATATAGAAAACTGGACTATTAAATGATGCCCAAAAAATCATCCGTATGCTTACCATATTTGCAGAGCATGGTGTAATGGCTCAGAGCCCATGATGGGTAAGCTAATTAAAACTCTAGAATTGCATTATCCAATGTTGCAGTTTTCAGTAACAATAGAAAACATGTACCATGTTTCTATCTAACAATAGTATTTATTAGATTATGAGCTCGAGATTTCTATGAGGTGATAGTTGACGAGGCAGGCCAAAGGCCGATGTTTACGCGCGTGCCCGCTTTTTCAATATTTTCAAGTTTTTTAAAGTCAAGAAACCACAAACGTGCTTCTTTTAGTCTTCTCAGAAATTTACTTACCGTTTACATCTAAAATTCCTTCCAAAACTTCGGAGAAACTATAAAAACATTGCATTTCGTGAACAACCGGCAGCCACTGTACTCTAATGACTGATAGTATACGAGTAGCTCAGCCCATCAGACTGCAGCATTTGCATTAGTATACTAGTAGAATTATACTAATGAGTTTTAGTATAAATCTACTAGGGTTCTATCACAAATGCCATTCTCTGATTGGCTACTGTACTCACTATCTGTTGTGTCCATGAAGAGGACTTGGATGAAGTTTTGAACGACTGGTAGATTTATACTAACACAGTTAGATTATTCACTATGTGTGTGATAGTTGATGGGACCTGCACCCTTTTCAACATCACGCATAGAAATCAAGAGTGAATAATCTATTTGTTGTGGTATAAATCTATTCCAGATTCAAGACTTTATCTAAATCCTGTTCACAGCCACTTCGAAAATACCAAGCGGCGGCTCTCATTTCGTTAACAAGGGCACACTGCTACTCACTGTCTATCACAGAATAGATTATCATGATAGTAACATAGCCAATCAAAGAACAGCATTTGTGATAGAATGCTACTAGATTTATAATACTAATACTTGATAGAAGCACAGAGAACCCGTTTAATAATGTTTGATATTCTCATCTCAAAAATACTGCGACAAAAAAAGAAAACAACTTGTTGACTTGTCATCAACATTTAAATTCTCTTTACTTGTACCATCATTATGTCAACAGCTGGTGCTGGTTCTGTTTCTTTGAATTTAGGGAAACAATTTATAACCAATCAGCCTGTGTATTCTCTTTGAGCAATTTTCTAAATGACTATAGTTATAGTTTTGGTTTTATCCTTCAGATAAGCAGGGTTACCATGAGATATTCTTGCATCCATACAGAACCCTCACCACCAGGGAATGCCAATACCTTCTATGGGGGGGGGGGAGGAGTATGGGTTGTTATTTACTAAAACAGCACATTGTAATACCAGGAAAATGTACCAAGACAAGGATGGGAACGAGTCTCTAAATAATCCTCTTGTAAAACAAAACAAACCAGCAATACTTCTTTTTTTCTAAAAGCTTTATTAACAGTTGCTTTTTTGGATTACATGTCTACAACTGCAGTTACTTTTAACCATCAGCTGACCTTGACTAACAAACTGCACATAGTGGATTGAATTAGCACATCCCTTAAGTTCATCCTATGCAAACTAATTCTAAAGCTCTCACAAAGAGCAATCTGCCCAGAGCTTATTGTTCAAACTCATGTCAGATTTATTGTTAATTCTTATTCCAAGGATTGCACCAGCTAAATGTATTGCACCATTGTATAAAATTATTCCATAGGTGTCTGGAATTCTATTTGAAAGTAACCTTAGCAAATCTAAACATACTAATAACTTCATATTTATCAATATATATCGCTTATCACAAAAGTCCAATAGTAGAAGCAATTGAATTACATACTGTCAACATTTTATGGGCTGCAGCAACAATATTTGACTGCTGCTTTTTAATGGTTAACATCCTCTTTGATATATCCTTAGGATTTTTAAGGAATTGTAAGTACGATTAATGAAATGGTTATGATCTAAATCTTACATGAGGTCTAACAATAAGCTCTGGACTAAATTTAATTACCTACAAAAATGATAGAAAGATCACTTCGCAATGCAAACATTTAAAAAGTGAACATCAGAAATAACCTGATAAGAAACTGTACAGGGATTATTAAACTACTAAAAATAGCCTTCACATTGTAATTCCACTCGTAACTCAACAAGGTAACTGTAAATATATATAAGAATAAGTACAAAAGCCCACTTAACCCTTTCACAGAGAAATTGCTAAATAAATTCTCCTAACAAATTCACCATACATTGCTTATTGCAGGTTGTGAGAATATGTTTGTAAATCAAGACCAACATTTCCTAGTCCAGATTTCGTTCACTTTGTAACTTAACTGGTCTTGATTATTGTCATGTTGGGAATATTTCAAGGTTAAGGCAGCTTGGGGGTCCATGAGTGCATGCATAGAAAATATTTCAACTGCCTTTGATGGACAAATAAAAAAAACGTCTTGCCCTGCAAGAAAAGTTTCCTGACCAGCAAGAAACTAAGTTCCGACATAGTCTTGATCAATATGTTCTGCAAATGTCCTTCATCTTGGCAAAGAATTAAACAGATTACATTTCCCCCACTCATGTATTCTACCAAAGATGGATTCATGCATTGTCTTAATGTTCTCCTTCTGGTACAGATAGGTGTCCACACATCAGTGGATGGCCACGTTTTAACGAAAATTCATGTTGCCTCATAAATTGTTCATTTAGAGGGCGCTACAGCCGTATAGCACATTTTGGAGGCCTACTTTACAAATCCTGGATAAAACCTTGTTACAATACTATATACCACCATGAATTGTTTCCCTGCAAAACCTGAACTACTTTATTAGCTGAGGAAACATGTCAGAATCAACGTTCTCAGTGCTGATCGTCTAGATATCCTGCCCAGTCTGTAAATAAAATCTTTAGAATGGGTAAGTCTAAGATTCTGTACCCACATGTAAAACAACAGCATGTCAACATCAAAATGCATGAACTATAACAGTTCAACTGCTATCCTGCACGAATACTTTGCTTTTAACTTCAATCAAACCTCAATAAAACATAAGGAGTATATATGGCATTTATAAAATGACTGCATAATGCAACTTGCAAACATTATTTTACAAAATATTGTCAAATGGATCTATTGTTTTCCCCCTAAATTATGATTAAACTGCCATAAATGGCAACTTTCTGGCATTTAAGCAAAAATACTACCACTATAAAATCTATTATTTTAAATGTTACAGTCAAATGCATGATAAACCATTCTTCGAGTCCTCTACTTCCAAGAAGATATTAAAAGCATTAAGTTACAAACTAGACTACTTATAATTGAGCTTAACTTTCAGGAGCAGAAGACCTTGAAGAACAGCACAAAAATCCGAAACCTGACATTGAGCCATGTTGACATGCTGTGCTCAACACTAAAACTCTTCAAACTCTGAAGAACTGTTTTTGTACTTGATTTGTACCTGTTCACATATTAAGTTTGGTCAAGCCATAGATCATACTTTGAAAATACAATATATATTTCTCAATCTGTACACCAGCAATAACAAACTCTTGCACTACAGAAATTCTGTAAAATAACCTATTTTCTACTTCATATCGCCAAAATCCAAACAATTTATACATACACATAACTAATCATCTGTATCGTCCAACAAATGCTGGGTCAATGTTTCAACACTAGTTTCATCTGAATACTTATCCAGTAACTTCAAGACTTTTTCCACATCATCTGGGAAAAGTTCACAAAGTTTGTCATAAGCTTGGATTCGAAGCTCCTCATGTGATGAGTCACCACTTTCTTTTGGATTATCAGTGACATCATCACACATTCCTCCAATTATTGGTGGTGCTCTTGATTGGAAGTAACCATTTCGCTGACCATGATAAGGAGTGCGTCTGTAACCTGAAGCATACCCTGGTGGTGCAGGGCCATAATGCTGATACTGCTGATGTGCAGCAACATACTGAGGATGCTGCTGGGGAAATGGAGGCAGGTTCCAATGATTCATTGGCAGACTAGCTGGTGGATGGCTACCAACTGGTGGATTGGAGGAAAATTGTGGCGGATATGGGTATGGATGCCTACCAAACATCTGCTCTTGTAACATCCATTCACTTTCATTTGCAAAGCTAGGCAATGGCATTGAACCACCACGGACCATAATTTCAGGGGGCCCTGATGGGGATGTGTATGGCGGCGGTGGATGGCAAATATGTGGAACACTACCACGTCTCACTACTGGAGTGATGGCACCAGGAGGGGGACCACAGCAAGCCTGTTCTTGCACACTGGGAACACTAGGCATACTGTGTGTGCGCTGGAAACGTTCCTGCATCATGTGGACCTCTGGAGGCAGTCCCTTTGGACCTGGTAGGGGGTCAGATCGCCTCTGACCAATTCCCACCCCCTGGCCTGAGCGTAGAGTAGGTGGAAACACTCTTGCCATCTCAGCAGGAAATTCACTATGCGGTGGAAGTGGAAGTGGCTTTTGACAAAAGTCTGTCGGCACTGAAGGAAGTGGTCTTGCATTTCGTGGCACTTCAGGGGGACAAGGAGGCAGTGGTCGGTTTGGTCTTGAAACCTGGCCATAAGGAACTTCTGGTGGCAAATGTTCCGTGCTTGGCAGATAAGAATCTACTTCCTTCACGGGATTTCGGTCAGGATGTAGAAATCTACATCGCTTCCCATACGTACAGTTCCGCAGGTATGGGCATAGTTTTCCTGATCCTTTCTTCAGGAACTCATCCAAGGTTGGACCATATCGACCCAGAGGGTCATCTGGAGGCATGAATTTGTCATCGACAAAAGTATACATCAGCAGCCGCTGCTCAATTACCTTCTTCCAATCATGGTTTTCATTCATTAAATCACGGAAATTGTCGTTGGAAACCACCACACCATCATTATCCACAGCATGCTTTATGATATATCTGTCATCATAACATTTGATGATTCTGTTGTTAGACGTTGTTCTACTGGGTGTCCAAACCAGAAGCCGATCCTGCTCAAGCCTTTTGAGAACTTCTTGGTCGACAATTGGTGATTCAGGCCGTGATGACTTTTCCCGCCACTTTGGGACGAATACTTTGATGTCACGGTGATTTCTTTCAAGAAACCAATCCACCACAATACCTATTCCCCTGCATGAGAACACTCTTTGGGTACCATGACTATAAAAAAAATGAAAAAAAAACACATAAAATGAGAATAAAGTTTGGCACTTTTGAAATCCAAATATTGAATCATAGAAAACTATTCTTTTGCATTCTTTTTACCATAAAAAGCACTACTATACAGGATTAAGTGGACTACTTTTTTTATTAGTGTTGAAGTGGGCGGTGTATTTTACCATCGCTTTCTCATGAATAAGAGAAAGGCCCCCCAGGGTTGTGTTTAAAACAGGAAATGGCAAAATGATGAAATGACATTACAGTTAGCCCAAATAACACTCCAGTTGGCCAAAAAACCACTTGGGTTAGCCTGGAAATATGTGAGTAATGGCCAGTGATTGCTTTCAATAAAATAATTATATTGAATTAACCCTTACAGACACCTATATCCCGCATTGACTCTCACATGTAGTACCATTTAGTGTTTTAAACACGCTGCTCCCCTTCCCCCGCTTACCCTTTGCAGAGTAGCCAGCTATGATTATGAAGTACACACAAATTTTGAATGGCAACAGGTTACTTATCACAAGCATGCTTTCATAACACGCTGCTTGCATTTAGGAACCTTCCAACCCTCAGGTATAGTGAATTATTTTTAATTTACTGCTTCACTGGATATCACACATGTAATGTTTAGAACAAGTCAATATCACTGATATTTTCATGCATATCAAAGCATATCCCATGTAATGATAAATTTTTGGAACCAATTAAATTCATTAACACAGAACTGGCCAGCATTTTCACAATATAGTAGAATAGTAGTTCTTACTATCATCAAAACGATCAAATGTACTTTTCATCTTCAGCAAATGAACCTCTTTCATAAAGAACAAGTGTTCAATCATCTCAAAACCTTTTGCTTGCTTTTAAAAAAAGAATTCCTGGTGAACTTGCATGAAATCACAAAGATGTATGTCATAAACATATATAATGCATGATCTTGTGCCCATGCTAATGACGAGAGAAATTAAACGGGTGTGCTGGGCAATTCAATGGCATCAAGTTAATTGCCATCCTTCATACATGATTTCTTACAGCAGTCATCCATCAATTTATAGCACAAGTATTAATTACCCAGACATTAAATATTGAAGCTACATGATGTCCAGCATGGTTTCTAAAATATTAATCAACAGATGCAAAATTTTGAGCAGTAACTTGCCACCTTAGAAAACTGATCTCTTTAAATTTTAGTACTTTCCAGCTGCAGGAATTATCCCCTAATTATCCTCTTAAATGCAGAACAGCTGATCAGTACGGAAATATTTGAGGTATTAAGGTATTTAAATGTATCTGGACCAAGGCCAAAAACTACAATTCATTTTGGTTTATAGCAGAACTTTGCATTGAGGCCATCCTCAAATCACCTGATTAAAGGAAGGAGTGCTTTTTGACTCAAATGTAGAGTTTGTAACTTTCATTTTTCTGAACCTCCTTCCCTCACATTGCAATCCCTTCGTTGTAAATCAGTCCAATGATATGGTCATTTGAAAACCAAATTAAGAAATAAGAAATAAAATTTGCTACAGAATCACAATTCTAATAAAAGCAGTATGTAGACACTGGAAATAACTGTACCTAAACCTATTTCTGACAAGGCAGATATTGGGAATATGGTCTTGTGGTGGGCAATACAAAATGTTGCACATTTGATTTGCAACTTCATTAAAACAACCTCGTTCATGCAGCCAATCCAGTTTATTACTGCTAGGTTATGAGACCTAATGTGAATTTTTCCTGGTCATTATTTTTTATTATGATTGTGTAAAACGATACCGTGTAAAACATTGGATATTTTGAAATGTGTCAGTTCATCCCTTACTTTCTGAGCAGCGCTGGATCCCAAAGCTCGGAGTTTCCAAAATATGCCCGATGTAAAACTTATGATAACTGAAACATTTTGAATTTTTTACTTTGGATATTATCCAACACGTATCACTTCCATGTTCTAATCCTGATAATTAATCTTTTTCCTCCGGAAAGTATTCAGCTCAACAGATGATAATTCACAACCTCTTGACTATCTAATTCAAGATAAGGGAACATAATTTCGTTGGAACACAAGCGCGAACACAAGCGCGAACAAATGAAAGAATTTTTTGGGCATGACTTAACTTGTATGTGGAAGTTTCAAAGTTCATAGAAAATCAAAGTGCTATATGGAATCTGGTCGAAAGCACTTAATGAATAGGTTTAAAAGACTGGTTTAAAAGATAAACAAGCAATAACTGAAATATCTGCGAGAGCAAAATGAACAATTTAAATTTCACACTCATGAGCACGTGTGTATTCTGCACTATTTGCAAGTACTGAGTCTTCCGCTCTATAAAACCATAGTATGATAAAAACGACGTACATATTTCCACGAACCACTCACTAATTGATTCAACGCGATAAAGCTTCGAGATATTCAAGTCAAAAGAAATATTGTTCATTAAATCTGTTAGGTAATACTACATTAAAATTTCCACGCGAGTATTCGAAAGTGATTAGTTCGCTGACGATCTGCTACAAATTTGTGTGGAATTCCACTCACGCACTCCACACGTCCGTAAGCTTATATTTGTGCAAACAGAACTGTAGTGCTCGATTGTTTTGCAGGTAGCGATTGTGCCAAAGATAATTCTGATGTTTACAACAACAAAAAAATTTCTTCCACACCGTAAGGAGTAAATACACTATAACCCATGCGAAACGACCGCAATTCCAAGGTTGAAGATTGTATCGAATGTTATTACATACCTCATCGCGACATTGCTCCCATCAATAACGATCGGCCTCAAGCAACTGGAATCTTCCAGCGCTGGATGAGGTTTCTCGTACGAGAAAGTGGACGATCCCTCTTCTAACTGCTTCACTGAAGACTGCGCTTTCACTAGTTCCGATAACAGCGAGTTCGTGTCGGCTAAAGGACCAAGCTTGCTGAGCCCCGTTGCAATCGTGTCCTCGTGATAACCGAGTTTCTTAGCGAAGTCTCTTAACGATTCCCCACTAGCTGCCACATCGCTAGTATTTTCAGAATCGTGGTCTTTTTCTTTCTCCTCGACCTTATCTGGCTTTTTAACCACAGTTCGATTAACGACCATTTCTTCAACCGTCCCTTGTGCTTCTTTTTCGCAGTTTACAGCTACATCAGCACATTCCTGGCTTAGAGAATCGAATTCTTTGCTCTCGGCACTAGAATCGCTCGAGATTTCGGTCCGCGAAATAAACCCCGAATCAACCTGATTGGGCTTCTCTAAAACAGTCGTTTCAACGCTACTCGACGCTTGTTGAGTTCTGTGGTCTCGGCTGCACTCGTCCTTCTTTATATCGACCACAGATGGAGCTTGTTTCGTCAAAGCGCTGTCAATTTGTGACGATGTATTGTTGTTTTCGTTCCAAACAATCTCTGCTTCTTCGCGAGTACAAAGTGTCCCAGAACAAAATGCTATGATGTAGTCCTGAAGAAAAAAATAAAAAGCGACGTTAGCGCAACAGTTTAAAGTACAAAAAAGTACAAAACTGCCAAAAGTGAGCAGTATTTTGTAGAGCCTCTATCCCCCAACCTTGGCACGGTGAATGTCATCTTCGTTGCCTTCAACTTTCACCCAACAACGTTCTTTGTCTTGGGTTTCTTCCCTTTTGAGTTGAACGTGGAATAAAAAATTGACTCTTTTCTCTACTAACGCAAATTTAGGGTCAACTTGCTCTTTTAACAAAACAAATTCCAGAAAATTCTTGAGAACCATCTTCCCGATCAACCCGACCACGCGTTCATGTTTTTCTGCTTTCGCTCGATTGACAATAAGGGCGGGATCAAGATTTTTGAGACACCGGAAACGCTGCCAATCAATGACGTCATTAAACTTGAACTACTTCCTTTGCAAATAGTACTGTAACTAGAACAATCGAAAGATGCTTAAATTTTCACGCGCAAGTTGTTGTTGTTTGAAAACATTTACCTTACATCTCCGGACAACACGGTTTTAAGTCAGAATTGAGAATTTATGTCGCCCGCGTCTCGGGCAAATAGCTGAAACCGGAAAAGGGGGTTACCCCTGCTACAAAATGCCTTACGTTCTTTTGTCCAAATTTGGGGGTCACATTTTTGTATCTCCGCTGAAATCACGTCTAAAAAAGATTAAAGCTTGACGGCGATTGAGTACTGGCCAACTCAGGGCTTCCTCCAGCTCGAGTTATTGCCCTCAAGCTAGAAACAAACATCAAAATTGAAAATTAATTTTCTGTTTGTTTGTGATTTTGACAATTAATGGAGTGAACATTTCAAACAAGCATTGCGTCGCCTTACCTCCTGGGGAGGTATTTAGGTCTATTTAGTGTGGTTTACACGAGTCTCTTTTGAACGTGCTTGAAATATCATTCTTTTCACAACCGCTTCATGAAAAATGTCTGCGGTAAATTGCAAGAAAAATTAGACTTAATTTATTTTTTCTGTTATTGTTTAGTCCAATATCTCCCATGACAACGATTACACCCTTTCAAAATCTTTTCTTAAAAAAATTGAACCAAATTTAAACGGTTGTGGTTTTGTGCAGCTGTTTCATCTTGCCTCCAGGGCAAAATTCTTGTTTAAAAAAAAATGTTTTGTTATACGTTCTAAACATATCGCTAAATTGCCTCCAGTACTTTATGGTGTATTTATAAACATTTTGTTTTTTTGGCAAGATTAGCAGCATTGTTTATATTGTCCTCGATATAAAGCATTTAGTTGTTCTATCCCACTTAAAAATGTTCAAGCTCATAGTTGAATCGAGAGAAATTGTCAATTTGTTGTTGACCCATTTTATATCCAGACAGCGTGTCCTTGCTTCATGACACCCAAAACTTATTCCTCGACACTGAGCGTGAATAAAAATGCAAGCAAAACCACCACTGACAGGTTTCATAGATTACAGCGCTTTCTGAGAGAGAAAGTTCTGCTATCTGAGCCGCCTCCACCGGAAAGGTTGTTCTAAATTTGGCCTAAAATCTTAATTACGGAAACATTTTCTAACATTTCTTACTCAGCGGGTGTTCAGACAGGAGATATTTTGCTGAGCTCGTGACTTTGCAGAGTTTCTTTACTAAACTTTGGATATATCTTATCTTGTGGTTTTTGTCATCTTTCAGGGTTAGCAAGCTAAGTCGTCCCAAGGAAAACAAATGTGAGGATTAAAAGACTTAGGAATAAACTACTTTGCTTGCTCCTGACATGCTAGGCAAACCGTACCTGTAGAATAGAAGGACAGCGGCCCGGATTGCGAAAACGCGCGCGAGGAGACAAAAAATTACTCGAACTGAAGATACGAATTGCGCAACTCTAGTTCCGAGACGGCCATTCTTTCTATTCTCTCAGTTGATGATCCAGGATGAAACAAAAACGGAGTACTCGTAACTGTTTTAAGTAAAGATGCTGGGGTGGGTTATCATCATTTTGATCAGCTCAGGGGGCGGATTAATTATGAGGGCGTGTAACCAAAGCAAAATTCCTATATAAGCTCAGTCATTTCATCCTGGCCTCTCATGGCTCGTATCTAGAACTTTTATCCGTCTATTATTTGTAGTTGAGATCCGTCAATGCAAAGCAGCTTAGTTTTAAAGGCATCCTCGAATCAGTGATGTTGAGCATACTTCGACAAGATGAGTTCCGGTAACAATATTTAATAACATTAACGTTTCAAGTGGATTAAGGTATTAGTCTTGTCGAAAGGTGTGTACCATTGTGTGGTGTGGCTGAAGCGCTGAGTCATTCTGAACGGAGAAGTTTTACGGCAATTGTTATCAGATAGTTCACGATCCACAGCAAGATTTCCTAAGTTTCCCGCTCGGTTCAGTGACAGTGTCCGTCACTATCTATCTGACTCAATAAATTTGAAATATTCACTGGTTTTCTTATGTATCAACACGTATATCTTCTGTCAGTTTGTCCATTTTGCGTATTGCCCAGCTCAGACAGATGATAAAACTCGTCAACAATATAGCAACACGGTAACTATGGACGACGATCGAGATACATATCACCCTAACGAAGAGGAAATTTAGCAAAACGTGTAATTTCACATGCTGAAGCGGACGCAAAAAAAGTAAAAGGTTCGGTTGTTCAAAGGAAATAACCTTGCCCTTTCGATAATTTTGTTTATATTTGGCAATTTGCGTCACTGGGCACTTTAAGAAGGCTGTTGATCCGTTAACGAAGTCAAACTGGCTAATTGCTTTTATTAAAGACACGGCTATCAAACTCTATGATAACTTGTTTCTTGTTTACGATTTAGCGTTAGGCTCTTTTTTCTGCAAAACTCTTTCTAGACTAATATACTCTGAACACTTCATCTTTGGAGGCGACCAAACGTTGGTGGAATGCTCGGCCAGTCATTCGATAGAATTGTTAACTGAATATCGGCGCTAATCACGAAAGGCGGAGTTTTCTTAAAAGCTCAAAGTGCAGTGCTTAAAACGGCCCCATTTCCATCAACCCTGAGGCAAAGTGCAATCATAACTGACAAAAACTAAAACCCGATCATGGGCAAAATGTTCCAACACAAACTGAGCTGGGAAAGAGCTATTTTTCAATTCATCCTAGCAGCTCACTGCAAATTTGAACTAAAAAAAGTGAATTGTTATTTACCAGGTAAGGCTACAATCCACGGAGCTGTATATTGATTGACAAATTCACTGCTTATTTAAGCATGCAGTACCAATTAGGTGTACCGCGCTATTACTGCAGGTCAGAACGCTTAATATCATCATGTAATTTCAATCTATGTGACACATGTAGTTTCAGTTGCGCGGTCGAAAATACCGGAAATTTCGAAATATACAATGAAAAAGGGAATAGAAACCAGTCGTAATTAAGCAACAATTTCCTCAGCTGAAACGAGCTTACCGTATAGCTCTCGGAGTCGCTCTCGACTGTGTGTCTACGCGTCTTTTGTTTCCTGTTGGTGTCTTATACGCACTCGGACGTAACCCACAAGTAAACCTCGGTAATTTCAGTTCCATTAACAGTGAGCACTTAGACATTTTAGCATTACGGCCCGAGTTCACTTCACGACTCGTCATGATAAAACAAAAACCCTTTAATGCTGCCGTACATACGTCAAATTTTCTAGGATAAAGGAATCAAGAAACAACTGCAGAAGTATCACAGAGGGCAAAATGCCTCTCTTGAAAAAAGCTGTGAAGTATCTTGATGGGCTTTTCAGCCGAGTTAAATTAACGAGCTCCATTAGTGAGTGAGTGACAGAGTGAGTGAATGTTTATATTTGAAAAGCTTTTCGTCTAAAAGCCATCGCATGCTATTGTAAAGAGGGTAAAGAACTTTCAATGGCAGCCCGAGCTGATGATACAATTCCACACTGCGCCTGTGCTCCGGAGTGAACACGATGAGATTCGGAAACGATCATGCTTAAAGAAATATTGCGCAATAACCTTGTACATAAAGAGGGAAGGATGCTTGGTAAAAACTTTGAGAACTAACAACAGCCACGAGACGCCTGATAAAAACGTTATCTCGTTATCAGAACCTTAATCTCAGTTTCCGCCAATGATCTTCTCACGCTAGAAGAGGCATAATGAAACAAATTAATAGAGAAGTTTATAAAACAGTGAATTGATGACCTTATCTGCGGTATCACACTGTTTTGCTTACGGTATGTTGCCCTGCCGTCCGGAAAACAGCGTCCACTTGTCCACGATATCTAGTCGATACGGCGCCACTTTTTAAGGTGTAGAAACAAGGATCAGTATATAAGACTCGGTATTGACCCCATTGTGGTTATAAACTTGGCCTCTACAATTGATACAGGAACAAAAGAGTAAATACTGGCTCATCACAGTTGATTTTAATCATGTAATTCTCGATATTCTTGTACCATTTGACAGCTTGCTAAGCTGCCAGGGCGCGAAGTCTGACCAAGATCGCACGCGAACTTATCAAGAGCACGCGAGCACTGCGAAATCTGCTGGTAATTAAAAAATTCCGCGAGTTTCCTTGATTTCCGTCAGCGCGGAATAATAGTAAAACCATAGTTTAACCTGAAAAAAGGTTACACTGTATTGCTTTACTCTCCAAATGCTCTCTCGTAAGGTAATTTTCAGCTATATTTATTGCTTTTTCTAGTTACAAACAACAGCAACTGCCATGACCTAAGTAGCCGATCAGACATTAGATTCTAAACCGTGTGGAGATACACCCACGTCTCGTATTGCTTCCTGCGGTGTGAAGTTTTTCTGGGCATCAGTTTCTGTTATCTTTTTTTCCGTTCAGCAGTTTGTTCTGCTTTCTGTTGAAGAAATCCTGTAAGTCCATTGGCAATGTGGACCCGGCCACGTGGGATTGGAAAGCCTCAGTTTAATTTAAAGACGTTTAGCTCCGTCATGCCTAAACAAATCACTTCCGAAAGAAACAAGCATTCAATTTCTCAGAAACCCTGCAGTAACCTATTGTTTGGCTATCGTGTTCCAGATTTTTCCTTCGCGAAGCCAACAGCTGGACAATTACTAAAAATCCTCCCGATGACTTAAGTTTTCATGATAAGTATTAATGGTAATAATGATAAATAGGAATTATTAGAGGCACTTTCCACCTAGGGGCTCTTTGTCCACAGTTTTACCGAAGATCGAATTATGTTGGAATTTAGTTCCTAAAAAATTTCTAAAGAGACCCGGCTTTTTTTGCTGGCCATAAATTCGGCAGGGATAAGTCAAAAAGATAGGTTTTGTTATCATCAGTACCACTGAAGAGAATATGGTCTGAGAGAATTTAAAGGCCGATTAATTCAGAGGAACTGAAAAGTTTGCGCGGCTAAAGTATAAGACGTCTCAGGCTGCCTTTGAATTGGTTAATTGGGGGTTAGCCAGTTTCAGCGGACAGCTTGTTTGGTGGCCCGAGTTAGTGATCTCAACGTCAGGGCCGGATTGCGTTAAATGGATTTGGTTGCGTTAAATGGCGGCGTGTCTCGCAGTGTCAGGGAATTTTATGACCCGAGTAAGAGCTCAATAAATGCATTCCTACACTCTCGAAAACTCCAAACTTCTCCCTTTTTCCCAGTTCCTTGAACTGCAAATTCAAAAAGAGAGCTTTATTCGACTACCGGGTCAGTTTTTTTTCACTGAACGATTCAGAGGATTTCACGGTGTTCGAGCTTTAAAGCGCATTACTTTCTGCACGCTTTATTGTTTTTTCAAATAAAAAAAAACAGTGCACTGCGTAAATTAGACACTTAAAATGCGGCACGGGACCGAAATTAAACTTATCACAATGACCACAATTTTGGCGTGAGCGATGATATTAGAGCCTTATATTTGCTTCTGTGGCTATTCGTTATGAAGTTAATGCTATCTGTAGTCATAATTAGAGCACATGATTACGCGTTACGCTTCAAAGAAGGAATATTGGCTGATAGTCAGTGATAACTTGCTTACGAAGCAATACGTATGTTATGGCAAGCTTCTCCCTTACCCTCTCCATACCAATATCTTCCGTCGGACAAGGAAAAAATGAAATTTTGCTGCAACGCAACGAAGAAAAAAACCAGAAACGTTAGAAATCGTGTTAAAGCTTTTGTTTTCCAGCATTAGGTTGTTAGATGAAATAACATAGATGACACAGCGCGGTATAAAGCTATGCAAGCGCTAACATGTAACAGTTATATTTTCATGAGTGTAGGCGAGAAGATATACGGTATAATCTCTGGCGGTGTAAATATCATGAATATGATATTCTGAGGAACATTTTTAAAAGCGATTTAGGCGAGCCGTGAATTAAAGTTATTTTAAAATTTTCTCAACCACGGACATGGATGAAAGAAAAAACTAATAGTGTTTGATTGAACGGAAGGATTCAATATACAAGAAAACCCTACACAGCAAATGATGATTGATGACGCCTAAAATAACATCGAAATGAAAACAAAGCCGTGATTTTAGGCTAATTTTAGCAAAATTAAATATTTTTAACTGTTACAAAGAAGCATTTACGTTTCCTCGTTCCTGCCGCCGCGCCCAATTAAAAGGTGTCCTGGATTAGTTTGGAAGGATTTATCTAATACTGGTATATCTAGGTATTATTTCCAAAACACTGTAAAACTCTCCCTTATTGTGGACAATGATCCTCCCGAGGAATACTGTGGCTTTTTGCAACTTTCCCACTCAGTGGTAACTAGTGATAATCTAATGGCTTTTCCTTTACAAGACAACAAAATCTTTACCAAAGGAAATTGTGGGTGAGATAACTTGCTTTTCATTGTGACAGCGGGTCATGTTGTTTCATTGCCTCCAGGTCAAAACACGTGTAAACTGCTTAGCTTGGCACTAGTACACCAAGCTTGCTATGGTCATAAGTCATATCTCCTTCCTTCTACTCATATTCTTGTTTTGGATCACCTACTCGGTTAGTTCCACGAACTATTTAGGTGCCTCAAACTCCGCAAATGAACCTACAGTTGACATTTTCTTTCCCTTCCCAATCTTTCGATCCGGCTCTCCATTTTATATTTTAAAGCACTTATTTGTATTAATTATAATTATTCCTGTGAATTTAAATAAAAATTGACTTGACTTGAATTGACCTCCTCAGTAGGGTTTGTTCTTCGCTTTTTGTGAGTGCAGTGGTTTATAGTTCCAGACAAACTAATAACGCAATCAAAGCAATAAATCACCTACCTTCTTCCGTTCTCCGTCGTCTCAAACTACAGAAGCTACAACAGAATTTACGACCTATAAACCGCCTGGCAAGAGATTTAGGCTGACTTCATCGCTCAAAATAGTCTAGTTCTAGACAATGGCGCTTTGTTGGAAGTGTGGGAGGTTGTTTTTCACGAATGCTAATTCACAGAACCTTTGCCCACTTTTCATTACGTCTATGGACTTGTCATCTTGCATGTCATGGGACTACAGAATTAGGGCAATTAAAACTCCTTTCCGGCTCTTTGCCAACTTTTCGCCTATTGTTGTTAAAACAGAACGGAAGTTTGCGGTGGAAAATAATTTACATGTAGATTGTGTATCATATTTTCGAGACAACCATTTATATCCCCTCTCTGCAGCTTCATATCTGTTCGAGGGAACAGGAAACGTTATTTTTATGCTCATTTCAAGGGAATGTCTTACTTAAGCTGTCAATATTAGTTGTTCATTAAACTTCAAAGTGTTATATTTTCATAAAATTTAAGGGTACAAGTCAGATCTTTTCTCAAAAAGTACACGAACAATCCCACGTAATCAAGCTAATGGCCGTTAAAAGTTTGTTTAACAAATGATTAATTATCGTGGGCCTTAAGGCTAAATTTCGAGCAGTCAACTAGGGACTTAGCGGAGCAAATAGATGTTATAAATTACTCGCTGCCAAGCTCTCGAGAAAATAAACACCTAATTCACTTTCTCTATCTTGTCGCGTCATCGTGTCGGTCAAGTTTTTAAAGTTATTGTTGTACCGCTGTGGGATATTATCAGTTAAACAGAAGGCTTAGCTTCTGTGTAAGAGACGTAAGTAAAGACTTAATCGCGACTCTGTGACATGGTTGGTGATAGTAAAACAATAGACCTTGGGGTTGACAAAAACGCATTGGTCAGAAAATCAGTTGAAATGACAGATATTATCTCTAATTGGCATACCTCTTGCATGGTTTGTAAATGAGCCAAAAAGGCTGCATGGAAGAGATCTTTTTTTAGTTTTATTTGTTCAGGTTGGCTAAGCTAAATAATATAAACTCCCACCAGTGTTCGAATCACTGGATTCTTTTCATTGTTACAACAGCGCGCGTGACAGTGTGTTTTAAGACCCCCCAAACGATACCCGCTAGAGGAAATGAATGAGAGATAGTTGAATCGAATATAACTAAGAGCTATTTGCTCGGACAATTGGGCGCCTATAGCGATCATAGTTCCTTAAAAATGAAGTGATTTACAAGTCACTTTCAATGAAAGAAGTTATTGTTTTGCCAGGGCTGTTTACTCAAAACAAGACCGCCCTATATTGGCCCCAGCAGTTTAGTGACAGTGTAGCGAAGTGTAAAGCACTCGTGATTTTTCCGCAACACTACAACAAGTCAGGTTCATAAATAAAAGACAACACACTGCATCCTTCCAGCGTTCTCAAAGCTTATGGCAGTTGTACTATATGGAACTGCTAAGAGATCTTTATGTTTCTTTGTGAAAAAGTTGCAAAAGTATTTGAATCACGGCATTCTTCGCTGCCCTGCAAATAACCTTACAATGATGCGTGGCGTGGGAAAACTCATTTCATTATGATTTGCGAGGGAGTCGTATTAAAAGAAACGAAATAAATGCGGGCAAAAGGTTCCGTGCGCGTTCTTAAGAAAATTGCAATAAGTATTTGAAACGTAACACACCTGCACTGCAAAATAAACCCACATGCGTGGCGTGGGAAAAGTCATTTAACAGCGGCGGATCCAAACCTTGAGCTAAGGGAGGGTTGGGTGGGGGGGGGGGGGGGAAGGGGGCGGTTTTGATTTACTTTCTCTGCTGGCTTTTCTCCCTTCTGTCACTTCTTCCTTTTTTTACCCAAAATAAGGGGGCCCCGGGCCCCCGGACCACTCCCCTATATCCGCCACTGTTTCATTACCATTTGCGAGGGAGGCGTATTAAAAAGAGACAAAACAAATGCTAAAGGAATTCGAAAGCAAGCTGTTGGAAAGTAGTGCGTTCTGACCTGAGGTGAAAGTACAAGGAACAAAGTTCGCATTTCGCAGTTCTCCAACCAGAGAAACACACAGTTTTTGAATCATTCTAAAGCGTGTTTTATTGTTAAATGTTTTTTGTCGTCAGTGTCAATTACTGTCTACACTCGACTCATGTTAAAATGACTGACAGCCATGAAATGCTGACTGATGTCTGACGTGGTGGGGCGGGGGGTAGGGCAGGGGGATGGGAGAGCCCGGGTGGAAGGTGGGAGGGGAAATGGCAGGAAGCAGGAGAGAAGTGCAAAATGCTAATTTTCGTTTGAAAACAAGAACCAAAGGAAACGCCAAGGAATTGCGCAGCTAAATAACTAGGAAAAAGGCGGGTGTCGGGAGATTCTGACTCCCCTGCACCTCCCCCCCACTCTGAGAACAGTGGATATAATATCTAAAAACCCATTGTTTCATTACTCTCAGTACAGTATGCTGAACTCCTTGAGGCATTTATAAGTTTCACTTGTCTGTCAGTAACCGAAAAAATTTGCTTCCGAAGCAAATTTTTTACTAGTTAGGAGTTCCAAGATCGACAAAGAAGATGTGGCTTATACAAACCACATTATTTTAGAAAATCCCAGTTCCTTTTTGAAATCCTTAAGCTGGGGTCAAACTATGACTTCTCTTTAGTCTTCAGAGTCTTCTTACTATTGCGTCCGCATATACATTTGTCTGAATTTTAGTTCTAAGAATTTAGTAGTACTAGCCGGTTGCATGCAGTGAGTTGAGTTTCAACTGCTCCCGCTGTGCAAACCAACAACACAAAATGACAAAATTTTGTGTTGAGTGTGTTTCCTGTAGACTTACAAGCCACCAAACTGTGAGTGTTTCTATGTTTCTGCTTGATTTTTACGAGAGACAAACTGATCTGATTTAGCATCGTTTTTGCCACTCTTCCCTTGCTCTAAGTTTATGGTTGACAAAGGGCGCCTCTCGCAGTCTGTTTGTTGAGCTTACAAAATATTTTAGCGTGCTACCCGATTGCTACGAATCCCGTTTATACTTACATAGCAACTCAATTTTTTATTTTGCAATCTTCCACTGTTTCGTAATGTTTTGTAATTCAAGCGCTTCTGCCTAAAGCTGGAAGCAAGGAACGAAATTCCCGTGAAGTTAACGTATATTCGACGGATACAGATAAGTTTTCTTGTGTCTGTATGAGAATTATGCACCTGACTTTAAATAATAATCCTCCGTGACCATACATACCTGTCGTTGCTTGCTTTTGGTTTTTTCCGTTTAGATGTTTAATTGCTTGGCAAAACTAGTTCATTTCCCGTATGGATTGGCAAATTTCCCTGTGAACTTTTCTCCATGAAAACTTCTTTTTGATCCTGAGGAATTTTGTTGCGTGATTTCAACTAATCATTCTCTTTTTTCGCGTGCAGAAAACTTATTATTCTTCATCTGCTGTCGAGACTTGTGGTTTTAAGAGGTGATTGCCAGGCAGACATGGCGACAGTGCTCTTCGAATTGTTTCTAATTCTGTACATAAACTTGCGTGATAGCAGCAGGTGTTTACCAATTTGCGTGCAGAGATTTGAAAAAATCCTAGAAATCTGGCATCCATTGTCGAGAGGCGTGGAAAACAGCCTTGGGGCAGGCTTTAATTACCAGATCAGGAGACTGGCTAATATTGTGTGATCCGATCCATTATCCGTTTATTTCCATGTCGTTGAACAAGCCCCAGAAGGTGCTGTTCATTTGCGCCAGTCTGGAAAAAGTTTAGCCTGAATTTTTCGAGTTTGTCGTTTTATCCCGTGTCAATCTTCTCCTTTTTAACCATTCTTGTCTTCTATGGTTTATTATTATCTCTTAGGTGTGTTTTCGTTTAATTTAAAAGTAATTCTGTACGCGACCAAAATAACTTAAAAGACTGAGCTCTTTCAACTGAAACCTGCTTTCAGTTTTGGAGTGCTCACGGCCGCTGCTGTTTGAGAAAGAATCGTTTGACCCAGGCAGACAGCCGACACCATCTTGCTCACAAACGAACTGAGTATGCGAGTTAGGCAGTGCTTGTCGTGAAGAATGATTGTCACGAGACATGAATGGTTTGGGGTCTATAATTTCTGACTTCTCTCTCAGTGGGAGAAGACTGATTAAGTGCGCGAAAGGGACTTCTTGTTCCAGCTGGTCATCACCTTCACGGTTGAAAAAAGTACATCTCATATCTCTCCTTCTCGGCACTCTCTCACATAATCAACGACCGTAACTGAAATTGGAAATTTTGAAACCGGACTCCTCAAGCATCACGTTTTTGTTGTTTAATAAAATATATTTTCACGCGCTTACTTGTGTATAGACTCCACAAACTGGTTGTGTTTTACTCCGTAATTTGGCTTTATCAACTGGGTTGATAATGTGAATTGGCCACCGCTACCGAAAAGACGGATTCGAAAGCTGACGTTTTAAGCGTTAGCCCTTCGTCGGAGCGAATCGCTCCGACGAAGGGTTAACGCTCGAAATTAAACGTCAGCTTTCGAATCTCTTTACGGTGGCCATTCACGGCACATTATTACCCCAGTTGATAAAACCAAATTATCTTTTAATACTCCCACGTAGCAACTCACCCCTTTATTCGGCATTTGTGTTTTACTGAGTCGAGATAATAATCGATCAGGAATTCTCGCAGATACGCGGTCTTAACTGGTGCAATAAACCGTCATTTTAGAGGTTATTCTCGAGGGTATTACGGGCTTTGTTACCCTCTTCGTTTCCCCGATCGAGGTTTCCGAAACAGCAGTCAAAACTGAGATCATTTTGGCCCCTTAAAACTTGCAAGGTTTTTCATAGTCCAGTCCCTGAACTCTCCTTTCTTCTCGCCCCATATAGGGGCTGAACCCGGGCAGGCGAAAGAAGAGTCCAGGATAACTTGAATGCGCATGCTCAGAACGAACCAATCAAAAATTACTAGGTCCCAACCACGGCGCTCACGTAAATATGTCGCGCAATGTCGTTTTCAGCTCGCGCTCTGGAAGAAAACATTTTCTTTGACGTTGATATTGTCGTAAAAAACATAAAAACGTAAAAATAGAAATATGGTTTATCGTGGTCTGTACTCTTATCGACAACGAGTACGCGTCATTATTCCCAAACATTTTTTTCGTATTGTTTCTGTATGTTGAGCGATTTTGCAAAAGTTTTTGAAAGGAAAGTCTGACGCGTACAGGTAGCTCATTTGCATAATGCAGCGCGTGCACTTTCAAGTCCGAGTCGGTATGTCAACAAATCTTGGCAAAGATTTCTTTCGTTATCTTTGATATTGTGATAAAAAAAAAAAAAAAATCGAATGTGGTTTAGCGTGGCACTGGTGAAATTCCACTGATTTGAGATTAATTGACATGTTTTTAATCAATCTGAATGCAGAAATTGTTGCTTGATTCAGTATCATTCAGTAAATCGCGCCAAAAGCCAAATATGGTTTTTCCCCCGATTTGGGGGGAAAAAATGGCGGCGTTCTGAGCATGCGAATGCAAGTTATCCTGGACTCTTCTTTCGTCCGCCCGGGTTCAGCCCCTATATGGGGCGGGAAGAAAGGAGAGTTCAGGGACTGGACTAGGTTTTTCACAAAGAGTCAAAAACAAAGCGAAAACTGGGCGAGCGAAGTAAAGTTCCTTCTTGAATGTGTTTTTCTGTAGCCAGTTCATTGTACAACAAACGACAAATTTTTAGTTTGCGTCACGTGTATTTTTTTATGTCCCAGCATGAACACCGAGAAGACCCTGGGGACGAGGGTGTCCTCTCTCAGTGGGGGTAGGGCCCAAATGTCACACACATCAATAGACAGTCATTCTTCATTCACTGGGCACTGAAGATTTCCGCTTTTAAAATGAATCGTGATCGTTCGAGATTGTGCCTGGTTCTTAGCCATTGCTGAAGGATTTGATGCCCAAAGCCAGGTAAAAGGTGCTTTGCACCTTGAACAGTTTACTTTAATATTTCAAGTACTGTACGTGGGTTCATACGTGGGTACGTTGGGATTCATACATATTACATTCTGTGTAGAAGTGGTTCACAGAATGCTTCTATCACCTAATGCATTGTTTTTATGTTTCAATTTAATACATTGCTTCACTTTTAAATTTTAAACTGATTCTTGCGATATTAATGATTAGGAACTTACAGAAAAAGCAAAAAATCTACCCTTGTCAATAAATTAGTCAAACAATGTTCGATTTGTTCCGACCGTCACTCAATGTTTGAATCAACCTCGCGTGAAATTGTATGCTCGAGTATTATTGTCTTCAGAGAACAAAAGAGATTTTTCACTCGACCAAACTATCCAGCAAACTCAGAATGTAGTGAATCGTATCACTGTTCTGGCTTCAGACGAAAAAACGTTGATATTAGGTCACGTTGCTTGTATAGGCACGTATACAATTTGGTTCAATTGGTACTATGTACTAGGATTTGTGACAAGGTCACCCAGATTGAATGTGGTTGCGCAATTGATAATTTATGTTGCACAGGATCATAAACATTTTTAACAATTAAGATTGATTAAGGGACACACGATGCGCCGGCCAGCTTTTATTCATATGTATAACTTCTTTGAATCTTTTGTGTTCACACCTAACCCCAAACATTTGTTATTAATTTGCGGATCAAGTTAAGAGATTTTCCCACTTAATATTGTGTCCGATCTATCGCTTTGCTCTTTGCCATGGTTCACGTAAACAAATTTTATCTTCGTAGCAAAAATGCATTTTACGTGACGTACAATTTTAAAGAGGACGTTATTCAAAGCATGATTCAGTCATTACGCAATGCTTCTCTATTATAATAATATTTGTTTCCTGAATTTCTGTGAAAGAGCACAATGACTGTGTTTTCTCGTGTGTCAGCACTTTTCTGTCGGACAGAGTAGCAACTCATTTACGGGCGGTACCTCGCATGGGTATTACATCCGGGCGGTACCTCGCATGGGTCTCCCGTTTGTACCGACCCTTTTGGGCTGCATTACCTAATTCTATCATTATTTTATTATTATTTTTTTGCATATGTGTAATTTTATGGTAACTAAGCCTAATAAAGTTAATAAAATTAAAAAAAAATAAATAAAAAACAGTAAACGTTTTTACTTGAAAATTCCATCAGTATAACAAGGTATCGTGACATTGCGCAGCAATCGTGACATAACACAGGTATCGTGACATATAACAATTTGAGTAAAACACAGTTAACGCGACATATGCAGGTTATTGGCCAATCGTGCAGTAATAACGCGGAAAGAGGCCTTTATCCATATAATTGATTGAGTTGCGACAGGATAACTATCTTGCTTCGTTGAGTAGAAGGTATGGATCACATTTTTATTTATTTATGGTCACAACAGGAAGTGGGAAAAGTAACTATCCTTCGGTCATTTCCCTGAAGATGGCACATTGCTTGGAAATTACTGGCGATACGCTCCATGGTCTTAAGCTCAACATTCTTCTTATCAATGGCGGAACAGAAGGCTTACGACGCGTATTCGATGGTTTTGTTTCCCCTCCCAACCTGCAGCATTTTCTGGCAATTAAAGAACCCGCGATAAAGGACCTTTATAAAAAGAGAATCATTAACAAGTCTCAGTGGGACAAACTTTACCCGCCGGTGGATACCCCCGCGTCCAAGAATTTCGACATTTCTCTTCTTTATGTGCTGCTTCGAAGTGTCTGTGGATTGCCCGCTCCTGCCTCTGGCTGGGGCACCAAGCCTAGTCCTGTGGATCATTCAGTAGAAGGCGCGGTGGAAATGATTCACTGGTACCGCAACAACTGCGGTCATGCTCTGATGGTCGAGGTTGATGCGTCTTCATTTGAGTCGTCATGGGCGGAGATTTCTGAGGCAATAAATGTACTTGGTGAGGATTCATCTCGGATCGAAAATCTTAAAGCGACACCACTACTCGCAAGCAGTTGCTTAGAGAGACTCGCAAAATTTGATTTCTCGGGCGAAGTCAAGTTGCATGCATCCAAGCATCATCCGGGAACTCGCGAATGGGTTTTCAGTTACGTGGAAGATTGGTTTCTAGATCGTAGCTCCGATTCACGTATCCTCATCATTACAGGAAATGCTGGTATGGGCAAATCAGTTATCGCAGCAAAGCTCTGTAACAAAATGAAAGAACGCAAAGTTCTTGGTGGAGTACATTTTTGTCAACACAATAACCAGAGGCGTAGGAAACCAGACTTGATGTTGCAATCATTGGCCAGACAGTTGTGTGACACCCTTCCAGGATTCAAGGACATTCTAACAGGTCAGTTGACCTCGCTGAACGCAACTTCGGTGGCTAACATGAACATAGAAGAGCTGTTTACCCATCTTCTTCAAGAGCCCACGAACATGATGGCTGATCCAGGCAAGAACATTCTTTTGGTTGTAGACGCTTTGGATGAATGCGAGTACGACGGAAGAAACGAGTTGCTAGATGTGATAATGTCACAGTTTCACAAGCTTCCGTCTTGGATCAAGTTCATTGTGACAGGTCGACCGGAAAAAGCAATGGCTGACAAACTTGCCCATTTAAGGCCATTCGTTCTTCGAGCTTCGGATGAGAACAACGAGAGAGATATTGAGCTGTATTTCAAAGACAACTTGAGGACCCTCTTGCCCACCGGTGTCTTCGAAGAGAGTGTTGATCGCTTCGTTGACCAAGCTGAAGGACTCATGTTGTATGCATACTATTTCATCCAGTTTGTAGAGGAGCATAGAGACACCTTGACGCCTGACGATATAAATGGTATTTTCCCTCTTGGAATTGCGTCTGTCTATGAACGGTACTTCGATCGTTTGCGGATAGACCTTAAGGTTGAAGAACCACCATTCTCCGACTTCCTGTCTTCACTTGCTGCAGCGCGTTCTCCTTTACCAGTGACCATGGCATCCAGAATCCTTGGCCTGTGCTCTAAAACTGCAGGCAGTTCTCGCCAAATCCAAAAGATCTCTGGATCCCTCTCAAGTCTGCTTCCCATTCGCGAGGATTGCATTGACGTATTCCACAAGTCCGTTGTTGACTGGTTGTCTTCTCCGGAATTGTACGGTCGCCACAGATTCACAGCTAAGCTGATGCGAGGCCACGTCGTTTTAGCAAAAGAGTGCGAAAAAACCTACATGTCTATCAAAGACCGAAACGATGTCCTCGCAGAGTACACACCGGAAGAAAAATACGCTCTTCAGCAGGGGACGTATCATTTCATTGCCTTTGCACAACTGGATGAAAGCCAAAAGAGTAAACTCTTTCGCTACGCTTGCAGCTTGGAATTACTCTGTGCTAAACTACAGAGTAAAGCTTGTGATGTCTTCTCGATAATTGAAGAACTTCAAAGCATCAAATCTGTTTTAAAGCTGCCAAAGGTAGACATGATGGAGCTGGATGACTGCATAACCTGCCTGAGACGACATCCATACGTGTTGACAGAAAACGCAAAGATGATTTTCCAGCTTGTAGTAAATGAAGCTGAATCTGTAGCAATGTGTCTTGAAGCTAGTTATGTCATGCAACAATCCAAATATCAACTTCCTCTGAGGCTAGAGGTGGTTAACAGGGCTCAGTCCAAAGATCCAGTCATCACTAAATTTCGCTGTGAAACTAACGTGAACTGTTGTGATGTTTTGAAGAATGGCGAACACTCACTTCTGGTCTGTGGCTGTGCCGACGGTTTTATTGAAATGTTTTCCTTGGAAACAGGAAAGAAACTTTGGTGTTGCCAACGCAACAAGGTCGAAGTTTGGACAAACGAAGAGGAACGTTGCAACTACTGCGTCTTCGTCCCACAGCACGGCGTGGTCGTCCACGGTCAATTTGATGAAGCCGTAACATTTGATGGAAAACCCAAGGAGCTGTTCCCAGACAATCATCACACTTTCATCGATTCCTGTATTTCGCAAGACAGAAGAAAGATGGTAACTAGGCAGACGCATTTGACAGCCGACCTGGTGATATGGGAACTCGATACAGGAGAGCCATTGGCCCGTTTGGAACAACCTGCGAAAAGCATCACATGTTGCACATTTTCCGTTTGCGGGAAATTCGTCGTTTCTGGCAGCTTTGTCCACGGCGTCACTGTATGGGACATGACTGCGTCCAAACACAGCTGCCAGCATAATGCGTTTAACGACAAACTTCCTTTGACTGTCGATTGCCTCGCTAGTCTGGAAGAAAATTCCCAGTTTGTGCTGGTCAACTCCTCCAAGAAACAGTCCTTGACAGTCTGCAAACTAGTCTCAGACGCATTTGAGAACGAGTCGACGACAATCGTTAACCTTGGATCGGCACATAAAAGTCTCGGCGTGTCTAGCCATGGGGCCTGTTTGTACGTGTGTGGTGATTCCCATCAAATGGACAGTTCCAATGTGCCATTCTCTGTTCGCATTATTCCAATTTCCAATACAACTAGATGGAAATATGCCAAAGATGTCGACTCTGAGAGAGTTCTCCTGAGCGACTTGGACACTGTCTATATGTGCCACACTCTTGAGAGTACACCTCCCACGGTAATGATGGATCGCGGGGTGCAAGCCATATTCTTTTCACCTGACGGCAGTCATGTGTACGTTTCGTCCAAGGTGGGATTGAGTATGTATGAAGCTTCAAGCGGAAGATTCCTCCATTGTAACACGTCTATTAGCCATGTCAACCTTTTTGCACCGTCTCCAAATGGAAAAACCATTTTGATTCAAACAAAAGATTACTTTCAGTTGTGGGATTCCAACCTTCAGCACCAAGTCAAGACCCTAGAACATCCGATTACACCACAGAGTTTCATCGGATATATCGATGAAAATGCTGTTCTATTTTTGTCCAGAACAGGAGTTATTCAGGTGTGGAACCTCAACGGATTAACTCTAAAGGAGTCTAAGAACTCCAAGAGGTCTTTAATAGAATGCTGCGACGTCTTTCCTTTGCCACGAAACGATGGTACATGTAACGGCAATGATTCATGTTACCGTCTGGTCTTCTGTGATCGCCACGGAGGCGTAACGTTACACGACACTAGAAAAGCACGCGAAATCACGAGAAACGTTCCCAAAGAACAGATTGTCAAGTGCTGCAAATTCTCACCCGATGGTAGTTCCATAGCTACAGGGCACATCGATGGAACGTTGCAGATTTGGGACGCACGCCGTCTTGAATTTAAAAAACTTCTAACTTGCGGAGATGGTCTGGTCAAAGGCTGTGGTTATCTAGTTCAAGATCTTGGAGATGTGGTTGCATCGTTAAGTATTTCTGGAACTTTAAGGGTCTGGGATGCTTTCTCTCGACAGCTACTTGGGTTTATGAATTTTGAGAGCAAACTCCGCGGAATTGCAACGTCACCCGTTAATTCCCAGATCTGTGTGGCCCTAGAGGACAAAATCGTGATTGTCAACGTTCACAGACCCGAGTTCGACTAAAGAAGAATCTATGACTTGAGTAGCCGGACCCAAAATTGAGCAAGGATCCGGCAGGGAGCGATTCAATAATTGCCACGAATTCCAGCAAGAAGCATTCCTCGGTTGTAAGTAACAGAGAAAACACACTGAATAGTGAATTTAGAATTTCTTTAAGGCTGAAGAACCTTAGATGTGTACATTTAGGGAAGATAACCTTTAACTAGTGAAGTAAAGCCCAACCTGCTTGTATGTATGGATTTAGAATGCAGGCAGTCTACACTTTCCCGAAGAGATTCTCGAGTGAAAAGCGGAAAAAGCGGAAACTGGAGGCAATAGGGTAAGGTCAAGCTTAGCCTCCCGTCCAGTCTTATTTATAAATCCCAAGTTGAAAAACAACTTTGACTCGCTCGTAAACATATTACTTGGAACGGAATTGTGAATAAGTATTGCTGCGTTTCATCTGACTAGTATAGTTTTGGCCGTTTGCTAGTTATCATTTCGCGTGATCAAGATTGTTTGTGAACACAGAACACCGTTGAAGATTAGTAAGGAAAGCCAAAGCACGATGTGACTACAGGACATCGCTTTTTTGGTGTGCGTGTGTGTACTTTTTGGGAGGGAGGGGACACCGACAATTGCTGCCAATAGATGCTCGGTGCACAAGACATACTGGTAATCTGGAAACAAATTTGAAAGACTGGGACCCTGATATTAGAATCGGTTTTACGACAAAAGTTCATTACAGGACTTTCGACTGTTGGTTTCAACTTGGACAGTGATCATATAAGGGTATCAGGGCGTTCAAGGACATAATCTGTTGTAATCTAGACTAATTTATTTGATTCTTTTCAGTACATTCTGTTATATTTTTGCTTCTATTTCATTTGATTTCGTATCTCTGTGGAGGATTGTATAATACGTCTAGGGGATTTACACATCTTTTTTCATATTCTTCATCCTGAGAAAAACGTGTGGCAATATTCGGTCGAATAAATTGTCCATTGTACGTGGAAAAGGGACAAGGCGGATTCAGTATTTTCCCCAAGCACTGTTATTGCATGAATACAACAATCAAAGCAGGTGTGAAAGATTAAGCCAAACAGATTTATTTACAGTCGCCAATTGCTACAGACAATATATTTATATATCTATTATACAACATCAATTCAACTAGGCATGTAGCACCGGTCATAGTATTAAAAGTATACACAGGTTTCTTTAAAAAAATAATAAATACTCTGTTCTTTAACCAGACTTTTGTCACGCAAAACGAACATCCTGTGACTGACGCATCACGCACACCACGTGGTTGTGGGTTCGATGTCCTTAAGAGCCAGAAAGGTTGACAGCTTGTGATCAAAGTCAATTGGAAGTTCCTCCGGTTCTCGATAGCGATTGGTCATCTCTTTACCGAGGTAGCCAATCAGCTCGCACTCTTCCTCGAATCTCATCAATTTCTGCTTGTATTTCTTACGAACATATTCGCTGCTCTTGGGGTTGTAGGCTGAAATAAGAAGACAAAATGCTCACACTTTGCACTCGCTGTTCATGGTCTTCAAAAGTCCATTGATATAACAGTTTGAAAAGCAGAGGTCTACGATCTAAATGTCAGCCTAACGTCATGCAGCCTCCACGCCACCTTTTTTGAACAAGAAAGAGGCAATTCATTCTCCCCTCCTCCCTCCCCGCCCCCCGTGTTTTGGAGTGGTTTCACGAGATTAGAGAGGACCTCCCGAGGCTTGGGAGAACAGGGGAACATGATCTATATTTAAGAAAACAAGGGATATTTCTGGAATTAATTTTTGAGATTAATGGGCGGAAACACGAAATATCTCCAGGGACTCTTGGGAAAAAAAACAAACAGCGAAATTTATAAGGTATACACGTGTTTTCCCAGGGAGCCCCTAAATGTAATCGTTACTCGATACACATTATTCTAACCTTTAAGATGATAGGCGATGTAAAGCAGAGCAGACTTCTTGGCGTCAACAAACGGATACTTGGGCTTGAAACAGCCGACCGCGGTCAGCGCTTTCGTGAGAGCGGTGGCCACACTCTGCTCCATGTAACCCAACATGGGGAGTCCACTTACAAGTAAGGGCTCCTTGCGAGGCGGCAGCTTGTGAGGTAATGTCAGCCCGTAATACTTCTCTGGTAGCCTGGAAGGTTAACAACAAAACATCTGAGTTAGTGCCGGGGTTCTCCTTTTGTTCTGCTACTGTGTGCCGTTAGTACCTACGAATGGTTGGTCAAAAACTAAAATAGAACAGTTCTTTTGCGTTATGAAAATCAACTTTTAAGGAAGGTTCGATCTTCTTGCAAACTGCAGACACCTCACTTGAATCACAAATGTATAAAAATGTTGAAATGTGATCATGAAAATTAAATTCAAACAATTGCAGTGAAGTTACCTCATGAATTTCTGCAGTTTCTCTTCCGATTCAAAGCAGAACAATTTTTCTCTGTACTCCACCACCAAGTCTGTCTCTCCTGGGACGATATTTTCATACCTGTGTAGAAATTCCAGAAGAGTTGAGAGAAGAAATGCCGCACTCAAAGATAAACACAACTGGAAGATCTTTGAAATCCGTTTGTCTTGTATCATTTTATTGTGGGTCACAAAGACGTGATGGTTGTTTAGAAATAAACAAGAATGTACTCCTGTTGTACTTCAAGCTTTCTTAGATTGCACAAAATGTTCACATACACTGCAATAAAGACCTAAATTATTCCTATATCGCGTGACATTTAAGCTATGCGTGACACATTAAACCAACGAAAATTAAACCAACCTTAGTTTGCCATCCAAGTAGGTAACTGGACAGTAGCCCTTTAATTCAATCTGTTTCGGGAACATGGTCTTCACATCTGCTGCAGTCCTCCTTCTCGGAAGGAGCTCGGGTTCGGGGAGTTTTCTGGGGGCTAAAGGAGGCACATAACGGGCCGGGTCCGCAAGAAAAAGCTCCAGCTCTACTCGTGACGCCATCTTGTAATAACGTCCGCGAAACTCAGCGGCAAATTCCAGCGAAGAGTTGACTGAACAGTCGACCAGTTCACCGCGGTCAGCCAGGCTGACTGGACAGTACTGATTATAGTCACCCAGGCGTTCAAGACACTCACTGGGTGTAATACACATGTCAGCCACTGACGCTGCTTTGCCTGGAAACGAAACGAGAAACAAGAAAATAAGATAATGCGAGAATAACATAGCTGTAATAAAAAAACAAGTGATCTTTTTTACACGCTCATCAACCTTGGACATAATACTTCGGTTAACTGCACCGAAAATTCTATGTTGAAAGACTGACCACGTCAAGTTATTAAGAATTAATTGAGACAAAACCGTTCTCAGAACACTGTAGTTTAACCTGACTTATCTCCACGAAATATTTTGGTCTGAAATATTGTAGATCTTTTTAAACCACAAATTCTAAACAAAAACCCATCTTGACAAAAATGGTCAGCATTGAGAAAAATCCCAAGCTGCGGCAACTTCTCAAATGAGTAAACTGACGTAAACATTGCCATAATAATCACCTTCTGATAGCCTTTGTAAGTACGTCTGAATTTGACGGACACTTTTCCTAGCTTCGTCCAAAGCCTGGTCCCAAATCCACCACTTGGACCGCTGACCGTCAATGGGCACCCAGTTTCTATGCTCCTTTTGGTACCAGTCTCTTACGGCCTCAATCTCCTGCTGCCAGGCGTTGAGCCTGATACCGAGTATCTGTTGACTGTCGTGCAAAGGAAGAATCCTGGGACAGAGATGATGTAAAAGAGATCAACATATAAACTCTCATACCAACATCACTGTAAAGTGAGTCGTGCACTGAGATTACGAGAATTAAGGAATTAATCAATGAAGACTATCGTGTTATATTTAATAGATCACACGTTTTAATTGTTTATAGGCTGACAAACCACGCGGGATGTTGGTAGATCACGAGAGGAATTCGTAAATCACGAGCCGCAGGTGAGTGATTTACGAATTCTTCTAGTGTTTTACCAACATCCCAAGTGGTTTATCAGCCTCCAAACCATAGAAACTTGTGGTCTATAGCTTTTATATAATAATTAAGAAGACGCGCTTTTTTCCCATGAGTTTACTAGCACAATGAACCATGGCTGATTGACCAATCAGAGCGCGCCCATGAAAATCATGTATAAATTCAACTTCATGTTACACTGATGTTATACCTTGTAGGTGCATGACGGTCAGCAGTCCCTCGTATCAGCACCTCTTCATCCTCCACTTGTAGTTCCAGGACCCTGACGGGGATAATCTTTCGCTCGGTCATCAGCTCGACTTGTTTCTTTGTGACAGGATATCCGTCGAGTATAAACCTAACGAACGAGCAATATGAAATGTTAATTCACGGAAGGTTGAATAAGGGGAAACGTTTGGGAAGAAAAGAAATAGTGTGCCATTGACATTAACTGTCTTAAAGGAAAAGAGGTGATTTGGAGAGGGAAAAAATTTAATGCGACCGGACTTGAGTTATTAGCAGAAACGAGAAAACAATGGTCAAGAGGTCAATGAAATTTATAAATATCTCGTGCAAACAAACAAAAGGATATGAAATAGGTTGTTTATCAGTCTATTTAAGCAATAGACCACAAGTTTCTATGGCTTATAG
The DNA here is from genome assembly GCA_019787425.1 of Platygyra sinensis. NCBI lineage: Eukaryota > Metazoa > Cnidaria > Anthozoa > Scleractinia > Merulinidae > Platygyra > Platygyra sinensis. The sequence continues at coordinate 20,166 of JAHPZR010030260.1, read as the reverse complement.
GCTAATAAACCACTTGTGATGTTGGTAGAACACTCGACCAACTCGTACATCACTCGCTCGAGTGTTCTACCAACATCACAAGTGGTTTATCAGTCTATAAACCATAGAAACTTGTTGTCTATTGCCTTTATATAATAATTTAGAAAACGCGCGATTTTTCCATCAGTTTACTGGCACAATACAACATAGCTGGTCGACCAATTTGAGCGCGCGCATTGATTTGGTTCTTAGATAAACAATATTAACAATGGAAAGATGAACATAACTTGTTTGAGTGACCGAATAAACGGGGTAAAAAGAGAAAAGACTATACGTTGGGATTGTAGAATGTGGCGGTTGGTAGTATTAACGAAGTGGTCGCATTAACAAGGTCTTCTTATAAGGAAATGTATCGGTGTTTCGCCGGGAAAAAAAAGTGACCGTAAAAACGAGGTAACCGTAAGACGGGATTCCAATGTATTGTAAAGAGAGACCTGTCTATAATCTTACCCTCGTGTCTGGCACTGCATATCTAGCAAAGCCACCTCCAAAGCTTGTACCGCCAGCTCATCCGGCACAGGGTTACCAGCCTTAAGGTGAAGGTTGATCTGTCGAGCAAGCTCAGTGTACGATTGGAAATTCAGAGCTTTTCTAATTGCTTCACCGATGGACAGTCTCACGACGCCATACTCTGCAACAAAACGGTTCGCCACTGCAGGGAAAAAGAAACCACGTATTACAACATTGGTAAGTTGTGAAAAATGACGCCTGAAAAAAACAGTCAGGCTTAAGGGTGATTCGAACCCATGACCTCTGCGATACCGATTCGTTATTTTCACAACTGCTTAAGTTTGCACAACAGGAACTAACTTCTGTCTATTGGAATGTTTCGTGAAACAAAGGATAATGTACGGTTGTGGAACGTCCAGCTGAAATTCTTGGCATCTTTGTTTGCTGGTATTCATAGCCACTCTCCCTCCCCTTTCAACAATGGGGGTAGGCCGGGGAAGGAGGGGGAGAAAGGGGGAGAAAGGGAGAGGGGAAGGAAAGGGGGGGGGGGAGGGAAGGAGGGAGAGACAGGGGAAGGTGTAAGTGCAAGTAGGTAAAACCCTATTAGACAATTTTGTGCCAAGTTAACAAACTGTTTTAACTGCCGTCTTCAAACATCACTGACTGATCACAAAGAACTTAAATTTAAAATTCTTCCTATCACCTACAATCTCGTCTTAGTTTGTTCTGTACCCTGCTCCTTCGTACTTACAGTATAGCAAAATAAAAATAATCAGACTGAAATTTAATTTTTGCCCAGTACAGAAAAAAGTTGTCTTTGATACTCACATCCAGTCTTGCCAGACTTTGGAGGCCCGATAATCGACATTTTGATAGGAACAACAGGCTTGGGAGAGGGCTGTTTTAAGAAACGGGACGGGCACTGCATGAACGCTTCCCGCTCGTCCCGTCCCGAGCAGAAGTACACATGCTGTCTGTACACCACAGGGAAGGTAAAAAGCCCGAAGCCGTGCTGAGGAGGAAGAACTTCGCCTTCCAAGAGCTGCCAAGAAAATGAAGATAATGGAGCATTAGACAGGAGGTTAACAGCATTGCAAGTGTGTTAGGGGAAAATCCAATAAAACCACAATGAACAAATTATAAAATTGTAGAACTAACTGTGCGAAAACAGCTCGAAACACCTGCTTTTGTCTTCTCCAGGCAACTCGCCAGAGTTCAAATATTCAGATTCCAGGACTGCTGATTATGACTTTTTAGATGTTTTAAATTTTAGTCTACAGAAAATCGAACACTTGGTTTTGTGGAGTCATTAGTAAAGCACGATGTGCGCGCGATGCGTGAGCCACGCGTGACAGGACGCGCGCGGAATTACCTTGACCGGGCACCATCTGCCAAAGCGACTTGGGAACTTGTATCCCATGCTCAGCATTCTATTGGCCAAGAAACCATCAATTGCGAAGCATCTATCAAACAGACTCTCTCTGAAATCGACAACAGGCTTGAGAACTTTCTTGATACAATACTCCACAATCCGCGGCTTCCGTCCACCGTTGATTTCAACTCGAGGAATTGAAATCTCTTCAAGAGTTTCCTGGAAATAATAATAAAAAGAAAAGATTGCGGTTAGCCTGTTTTTAAGGAAAGCTGTGGTAATATTACAGCTTTGTCTGCAATAGTTCATTTGGATACATTAAAAACAAATGACCTTAATTTCGAGAAGTGAGTTTTCTCTGCTTTGCTGTCACGTCGAACAAGTTTTTCGAGAAGTTTGTTTTGTTTTTCTTCCTAAAAGAAAAATCTCGTACAATGGCATGGAATGGCAAAATGTCTGTCAATTTGCATATTCCGACCAAAAAATAGACCACTAACTTGATCAAATCAGTTTCTTCTAGCTGATCAGTTCATATGTTCTCACCACTTGCAAACCTGACTTAGTATTTAAAGGAGAAATTAGAAGCTGATGACTGACCTGCACAGTAGCCACTTTTCCCGTCTCCTCGTCATAGCGATCTCCAATTTCCGTTTTCAATCGTTCAATGGCGTCCTCTTCACTCTCCTCCTCTTCCTCTTCCATTTCCTCTTCCTCTTCTTCCTCAGCGTCCAACAGTTCCTCGATATCCTCTTCTTCTTCCTCTTCTTCTGCTTCCTCGTCGCTGTCGTCGCTGTCTCTTTGCGCCTTACGGGCCTGGTAACGAAAGTGAAATGTAGTTAGCCTTGGTGACCCAACCAACATTTCGAGGCAAGCCCTGTTCCGGAACCCACAGGGCAAGAGAGAAAGAGAACGACTACGAAACTCGTGGCATCGGGAACTAGAAGCAGACATAGACACTGGGGCTGACCTAGAGTCAACTCGAGAAAAAAGCCCAGGGGCACGTTTCTCAAAAGCTCCAGAAAGGTCAGAACTTTATGGTAGCCCACAAATCCATATATGGATAAGACATTCCATATATGGACATTTCTAATCAATAATGATTTAGATATGCATATACAAGCGAAAACTAACGATAGAAAAGTCCGCCGTTTCGGCGACATCTTGGCGCCATTGTCAAGGGAAACTAAATTATTATCGTCGATATGTTGACGACACATTTACTGTGATGCCTGATTTATCTACTGCTAAGGACTTTCTCAACACCCTCAACCACGCCCACCCCGCCATCAAGTTCACTATGGAGGTCGAAAAAGATGGAATGCTCCCCTTCCTCGGTACTCAACTCCCAAACCGAGCGCCCCGTATCGAAACTAAAGTGTTCGTAAAGCCAACAAACAGTGGTCTGCTCCTCCATTACCACAGTCACGTCGATAATAGGTACAAGCGCGGCCTACTGTCAACTATGCTCGATCGCGCATATCGCCTGTCCTCGTCATGGTCTTACTTCACTGAGGAGTGCGACCGACTGAGGTCCGTGTTCTCTAAACTGAAGTATCCCAAACACCTTGTGGACTCTACTGTTAAAACCTTCCTAAATTCAAGGGTCACTGACCAGTCTTTATTACGGTCTAAATCTACGACAGAAAACACTATTCGGGTCGTCATACCCTTTAAAGATCAAGATTCTGCTAATATCGTGAAGACGCAGTTAAAAGATCTCAGTGTGAAGCTCCAGGTTAATGTCCAACCAGTGTTTACGAGCCGCAAGATTGCCCATGAGTTCCCGACAAAAGAACCAAAGCCTCAGCTCATTGATCAACAATGTGTTGTTTATAATTTCAAGTGTGACCAGTGCGATGCTGGTTATGTCGGATACACCCGTGGACATCTGTTCGTACGCGTCGACGGACATAGAAGCAAGACCTCATCAGTTCGTAAGCACCATGATAATAGACACCCAGGCAGGATTCCGGATGACCTTCACAGTTGTTTTAAGGTGTTGAAAAAATGCCAGAACAAGTTTGATTGTCTCGTTAATGAGATGTTACTCATTAAACAATTACGACCGTGCCTAAGTGTACAATCAGACTCAATTCGCGCCAAGGTCTTTGTTTAACTTATGCAAATTAATGACGCTGGACTCTTAGTTACTCTCGTAATCGCATTTTTAATTTAGTTTCCCTTGACAATGGCGCCAAGATGTCGCCGAAACGTCGGACTTTTCTATCGTTAGTTTTCGCTTGTATATATATATGGATATATATGGATAAGACAATATGGGGAGTGTGCTCTATATGTGGGCTAGCATGAAGTTCTTGCCCCCCGGAAACTTTTCGGGCGCGCAAAACCATATTAAGTTAATCCGTATCTAGAAACAAAGGTGTGTACGCCTAAATATTCGTGTCCATATTAAGAATACGTGAATAAAACAGCTCTCTAATCATAAGGCAGTTCGAGATTCTGCTATGGCTTTTTTTTTAGAGACCTTCAAGAAACGAAACCCAGGACAGAAGCATCTGGAAGCCTCTTGCAGATGGCTTATGCCCCAGGAGGGGTTCTAGGGGTAAGTAAGTTGGTAAAAGTTGGTGGCGGTACTACAAAGGAACATCTGCTCATTAAAGAGTTATGTCTGCAATGTTTTACTTACTTGTTTTTCGGCTTTCCTGGCTGCGATTTCTTCCATCTTTTCCTCCCGTCGCCGCGCTCGTTCTTCGTCCTTTTGGTTGAGAGTAAAAAAAAACCGAAAGTTCAGCGATAACTCGGAGCAAACGGTTCTTTTAATTTAGGCTGTCGTCATTTATTACTTTTTAAGAAAACACGCACCCTTCAAAAATGCGATACAGAATACTGCAGTGCAGTATGATGCGAATTCTCGTTCTTTTACAAAAAACTTCATTAACCGTCTGAGACCACCAGGTGCTCTTGTGATTTCGGGACAAATGCGAAGTTTTCAATGGAGTGCAACCTACTACAAGTGAACAAATTACAAATATAATTTTGTGCACGAGTAACAAACGTCAGACACAACAAACCAAAATTTTCGGACCCGAAAAAGCTCGTTCTATCGGGGGCTGCATTGCACTGCCCACAAAATTCGTTTTAATCAATGTCTTGGAAATAAAAAAATATTGAATCGTTGCAAGTAAAAGTAGAGCCTTGAACTCACCTTCTGTTTCTTGGCTAAAGCTCGTTGTCGTTCTTTCTCTGCTTCTCGCTTGTCCCGTTTTTTGCGCCATTTTTCCAGCAATGGTGGAAGAAGCCGGTCAACAATTTCAGTGTCTTCCACTGCAAGAATAACCGCTATGTCTGGAAACAGGCCAGAGGAGGACATGTAACGAGCCTCGGCTTCAGTACGAGGGAAACCCTCCAATATGAACCCCGTAGACCTGGTGACAAAGGCAAGGATATTCTAGTCAGAGACAATAAATAGCGCTGATTTAATCAGTACATAAGTGTTCGCTTCCTCATTTGGCAATGTTTGACAGATATCATATGAAAGTTTGGGTAAACCTGCGTCTTTTCTTGCCCGACTATCAAACTTAAGCGTAAATTTGTCAAGGGCAAATTAAGACAGTAAAGCGAAAGAAGAACAATTATTCTTTTTTCGCACTTCCAAAAGTTGATCTTTTTTCCGCCCTCAAGAGAAATAAGAATCCCATTCCACCCGACTATCGTGCGATCAAATTTAAAGGGACACAGTCAGCTTGGGTCCGCGCTGAACTGGACACAAGTTTTCTCACTGAGAAAAGTTCACCCCAACCAGAAATCAAGGTTCATCTGGAAATCCGCTTCAGTTTTCGCAGTGTTTTGCTTGATTTTCAATCGTTTACTGCGAAACCTGTTTTTGAGTGTCTTTTTGCTTATCCTATGATATTATTTTTAACATATCTGGTTAAAAACAGTATTTATCGCGTCTCTGTCATATGCAAATTAGCTATGAAATGGTATCTAATGCGCATGTGCGCTAGCTGACTGTATCCCTTTAAACAGCCAATTGAATAAAGCAGCTGATCAGCAACTAAATGCTCCCAACTTGAACAGCAAATGCCCACCAGGAGGCGAGAGTCTTGTTGATACCAGGCAGGGCCAATATTGCATTGTCTCACATTGTCTAGTTATCTTCGTGCCTCACCTAAATGGTTCTTCGTTCCACCATGCAGGCAGAATCTTGTCCAAAGTTTCGTTCGGTAGAGCTTCTCCTTCGGCTAAATTAGCACGAATGCTTTCTTCCTCGTCAGTGAGCTCCACTTCAGCCTCATCCTCGACCCCTTCCTCGCCCTCAACCTCACCCTCTTCACCCTTAGGAACATTTTCTGTATCTGACGAACACCCAGAGAGAACATTTCGTTATCAAAATGAAAAAAAAAGGAAGTCAATAATAAAGAAATGGTACTCGCACAAGTTATTGGGAACTTTGATTCGGCTAAAACATTTATTCTCGAGCAAAATTTGATTACGAACCAGTTTCCTCCAGTCCATCAGGTGCCGTGACGGCCTGCTCACCAGACTCCTCTTCGTCGTCCTCATACTCAGGTCCAATCCTCTTCTTGGTCTTGGCGATGATAAGCTCTTGCAGACGATCCTTGAATGAAATGTGAAACACGCCCATCTGCTTGGCAAGACAGCGGCCATGAAGGGTTTTTCCTGCACCTTTGGGGCCGACAATTAGAAGACGAATTGGAGGAGGCTACAAACCAAGGTAGAAAGAAAAATGGTCACAAAAAGCAAGAGTACACTATTTCACGGACCTGTTTTCAAAATCCACAGGAGTCAAAATGTGTTGACAGTTTCTCACCTCAAGAGGTTTGGTAGTCGGTAGGAAACTCTCTGGGTCTTCTAAGAATGTACCTCTGGCTTCAGTTGATGAGAAAAAGTAAGTTCTTTCGCGGTATTTTGCCGCGCACTCAGCGACACCAGGCCACAGAACAAACTTCTCCTTCAGCATCACGGGACAGTAGTGATTAGTGTCACCAAAGATCTTCTTCTTGTCCTTGTTATAAATGTCTTCTTCCTCCTCCTCCTCTTCTTCCTCTTCCTCGGCAAAATCTTCTTCTTCTTCGTCTTGGTCCATTCCTGTGTACTCCCATCCGCGGTAGTTAAAGGGAGCTGGAAGAGAAAAGCAATACTTGAGTATCAGCGCACATATTAGTACACATGTACAACAAAACAACTGACGATGACAGTAACGAAACCGTCACTCCAGCCCTGGTCCTCTTTTGTCACGTAACGTTTTGCGTGACAGAGACAAGGCGAGAACCCGACTAAGAAACCGTCTTTATGACTTGTTTTCCCCTTGTTGTTACAAATTAAGCTTGGGGAGAGCGCGTTTTGCAGAATCTTGGTGCATTACTTGACCATTCTCTTCGAAACAAGAAGAAGAAATGACATCCTAGTTTTTAGAGAAAGAACGGTAATGAGTTCTTTTTTTTCCGTTTCAGTTTTGACTTCATCGCAGCTATCCTTAGGATACAATAGTTCTAAATCTCGTAAACCAATTCATGATTATAGGTGCTTAAGCAGAACATCAATTTAGACATCGCCCTTGATCTTTCTCGTGGTTGCTGAAGCTTTCCAGTTTCTTGTTTTGTTCAGCATTTCTTTTAACGACCTTAATCTACATTCTCCCTGTTTGTACGCACATACCTTCAATTCTCTTGATGACCTCCTTGTTCACGATATCTGTCTCCTTTTCGACGGACACCGCAATAGGCTCAATGTTGTTGGTGCCTTTCAATACAGACAGCAGCTGCGGGAAATCTTGATCAAATTTCGTTCTGAGATTCTTAAACTCTTCCGTCTCTGGTGTATTGGGTGGCATGTCTGAATCCAGAACTAGCTCTTCCTCTTCAGGTCCTCCACCTAGCGTAAGATCTTCTCCCGAGGGCCGAAGCTCTGGTGTATCTATATCCTTGGGATCAGCCTCAGCAACAGCAGCAGCAGCTCCCTCCTCTGCCTCTTCCTTAGCTTTCTCCTCACCTTCCCCAGCCTCCTCCCCCTCTTCCTTATCTCCAGCCTCCTCTTGCTCGCCAGCTTCTTCTGCTTGCTCCTGCCGAAGTCTCTCTTCCTCCTCTTTTCTCTTAGCTTCCTCTGCAGCCTTCCTTTCAGCTTCTTCCCTAGCTATTCTCTCCATCTCCGCACGCTCTGCTTCTTGACGAGCTCTCTCCTCTGCCCTTCTCGCTTCCCATTTTTCATGAAGTTCTGGAAAAGAATAAATCGGGTATCAACTTCGTTTTTCTCCTACCAAACAAAGCTCCAGTCTTCTACATAGATCAAACACTGACAAGACTTTGCTTTGCATTCGTAAGCATTCACCTCCTTCCAAAACAGATGCTGCTTGTAAAAGATTTGTGTCTTAAGGTGTAAATAAAAGAAATCTCTTTACATAATTCACTTCACCTGTCCCCTGGCGCCAAGATGGCGCATAGGGCCTCTCTTTACATAATTAGCTCCATGAATAATTCTTTGCGCCAAACAAATGTCCGCTTGGCATTGTACTGATTTTGCAAAAGAACATTGTACAATTAAATCTAACGTATTTGTTCTTGTAGAAGCGAGCAATGTTTGTTTGTTTGTCTTCCCTTTTTACATACCTTCTTTGTTAGTGTGATACCATCTTTTGAGAAGAAATTCTCCATTTTCAGTGTCATCTTTCAGGTAAATCACCTCGTCAGGAAGAATATTCCTTTCAATCATGGAAGTGAACTGCTCCCGTGTTCTTGGAAAGTTGTCCAATATGTACCCACCAGCACTTTAAAATGAAACACAACGAAAACATTAGCACACAAGTTTTGCTATTAACATTAAAAAAATTTCTTCTTTCTTAGTCAAATATACGCTTTGTTGAGCTACATACTTCTTCTTTCCTTTCCTTTTTTTTTATACGTAACACATTTTAATATTTCATGTTGTCCCTATAATTTGTATGATTTACCCTATATTGTCAGAAAGCCTATTGTTCATAAGCCCCCGGCTTCTATATAGGCTTCCTTACCATTACCACCTTTAAAATTGTCAAGTTATCATCTTTAAGGTAATTCCTTAGTATTGCATTGCGCATCCCTAGTGCGCACGATTTTCGCGTCATTAGCGCGCGCACATGAGCGCGTGCACGTGCAAAACGTAAGAGATTTCTCGCAAACTAAGCTCGGTAGCGAAATAAATTCTCTTTTTCTCTTAAACGAGCACGGTGACCCCGATTTTTTTTTCAGGTATTTGCTAAGGACAGTCTAATGAAGAATATATTTGAAGAAGAAAAAAAAGTTTGATAGTGGAAAACGATTTTTTTTGGAAAATAGTTTCCAACTGGGGGGTATTTTGGCTAGGCGAGGACTTCAAGCTAACCATGGAACTGTCAAAAAAAGTGCAATATTCCCGCAACCAAGCAATCAAAAACAACTTAAAGAAGCAATACTGCTTATGTCAATAAATGAAGCTTTGTTTTCAAGATAAAACTTTACGTCTTCCAAGTAACAAAGACTTAATTATGTATGAAGGTGATTCGAATTTTTAACGCGCAACCAGTAAAAATACCCCATTTTATGAGCCCGCTGACGCGTAAACAGGCACGGTGACCCCATTTTGTTATTGCATTTTTTTAAAGTCCACATCATGAATGTTAATTACGCCAAGTTTCAAAAAAAGTTTGATAGTAGAACAAGTTCAAGGGAATTACCTTAAGTTATCATAAATTTCTAGTGTATTGTGTTATTTTTTTAATTTGTTTTTTTCTTATCTTTTGTGTGGTTAATGGAAAATCAAATGGAAATGGAAATGAAACATACAGTTGCTACACTGGGTATTAAAGTAACCGCCATGAGCGATTTTGGTACGACCTTGAAATGATAACGCGTGAACAAAAGCAAGGAAATAAACGAATTGGAATAGAGCAACTTTATTGGTGAGGGGGACGTTTACGGTTGCTTTAGCTAACACCCAGAAGCACTGACTGACGTCACTCGCTATCCAGCGTTCTGAAAGGTCAGTTCAACAAGAGCCTCTCTATATTAGGGATACTTTTTGCAGGAAAACACAGAAGGCTTGTTTTGGTCCTCAGGACAACAGTTTTTCAAGGCCAATTAGCAGAGGGCAAAAGTTATTTATTTTTTTAAGCCTGTCAAACTTCAACATAGCAAACAAGGGGTACTAAAATTTATGTTGGAGAGTCCACGACCGTGCATAACCCTTTGTTCTGTACTTACTATATCCATGAATTACGTAACCAAAAAGGTTTTATTGGTTAGTTCAGAGGAAAACACCTATTGTGTCTTGTGCAAAGCACATCTCTACAGCTCTGGAGACTTACTGTGGTCCATCACGATTCAATTTTTGCAGCTCAGCATATCTTTGCTGGATCGCTTCCTCAATCACGTCTGTGTACTCGTCTGGAGACAGTTCAGGCTCTCGCTTCTCAGCTTCCGCCATCGCCTCATTGACAATTTTAATAACTTCAGGATGATTAGCATCAATTTGTAACTGTCCTTTTGCAGACGTCTTGGGCTTTTCATTATCATTTGTTTCATCATCATCCTGTGTTTTCTCCCCTTCATAAGCTTCTCTCTCATCGGCATCTTTCTCTTCCTCTGTCTCATCGTTGTCTTGAGCCGGGGCTGGTTCAGCTGTTGCAAAACAAAAGAGCAGAAAATACATTTTTTATTTTCCTGAAATATTTTCATTATATGTGTAAATCCACTGCTATTGGGAACACCAGACCCTCTGAGGAGAGACTCCCTCATGGAAAAGGTTGAAATGCTCATAAGCAATAATCGAATCAAACTGCGAAAAAGACCAATCTGGGTGTGGCTCCAACATTTGCTGGGGCACAAAACAGCGACACCAAAAACAGGAGACTGGGAATGATTGTGAAGTCATTTCAGGACTTGAAGTTTTGTGAAAAACATATTTCTCAGCTGTTTTCTGATTGTGAGCTAATAAATTTGCCAAAAAATGGTTCAAAAGTCCACTGTTTATAGGAAAATAAGAAAATGTCGAAGAAATCTGTTTTGTCCTGAAATGACGTCACAATCATTCCCAGTCTCCTGTTTTGGTCTCGCGGTTTTGTGCCCCACTGGAAGTGAAATTTGACGCTTTTGGTTCATCAAAACACAGGAAAGGAAAATTGCTATCAAAATATTTTTTTTGCTATTCTTGTCAGTACATTGTGGAGATTTTATCAAGCAAATTAAAAAAGTCTGTTATATACACTTTAACACCCTAGATGAGACCAGAATTCATGATTTAAATTGCTAAGCGGGCCGAGACAAGTACTGGTAGCATCCCCAATCTTTTCACATTGGAGTCCCCCCCCCCGACCCTGCAAGGCACCAGGCTTACGCTCATCTTCGTCCTCAGCAGCTTCAAGTTGTTGTGTTTGGACTGCTGCAGTTATTTTCGAGATCGCAGATTCAGTAGTCTCATCTCGTAATTCATCCATCATTTTCTTCTTGGCTGCTTCTTTCCGTGGCTTGATTAACTCATCGATGTCAAACACCTGCAACACAAGATGAATGCAAGGAAATGAAATCTCAAGAATGTGTTGTCAAATATAAGTCATTCCACACCTAAAAAAAAATATATGCCCTGGAAACACAGTATTCAGTCCCTTTTTTCTAAGTTTCTATCACTGTTAGGACTAGTTTCAGTTTGTAATATTAATAAGTTAAAAAACTTATACAGCACATGCTTCATGACAGAATGATCGCATGCACTTTATGTCATAGTATTCTCTTAACTCCAAAACAAGGTACACTATTCAAACAATGTGCAAAATTCAAATTCACTGCTTTAGGTAACTGCTTATAAATGGGACAGGACCTCATGATCTGCACATGTAATTCCCATAACTTGTCTGGTTTATTTGCCATTGAAATTTAAGTTAGGAGAAATTACACCGTAATCACTACTGCAAATGAGAGGATAAACAAATCATTTCCTTTACCTGGGCCTTGTATCTTTGGGCCAGTGCATGAGCCACTGTGGTTTTTCCAGAGTGAGGTGGGCCTAAAACACAAACTTTACAGGGAGGGCATGGTAAGTGGGGAGCGAGGAAGGAACGAGGGTTCCGCAAGAAGTGTGCCAGTGCTTCACTTGTTGACATCACATACAGTTTGTCCAAGAAACTGAAAGCAAATATAAAAATTACAATTTAGACTTGTTTACTTGGTAACAAATAAACTGTATGAACATTGTTGGAACATTGGGAAAAGCTATCAACTGCTGGTCAAGGTCATTGTGGTGTGTCCTGGGTAAAGGTATTCACCTTTCATCAGGTGTCTGCCCAGATGGACACTGGTGAATAGCGATTTCATTAAAGGCCAGGCACTGTGCTAATATTGACTGGCTATGAGGACAATTTTGCCCAGCTGGTTCCACCATCTAGCAGAAAGTTTTTCCTACAAAGAATTTCAGTTCTGATCGTTTTTATTTTTTTGTCAAAACCAGTTGTTTTTCTGCTGAAAATGGTAATGAAACTCTTACCGACCTATTTCAGTGTTGCCCTGTATTTCTAAGATCTTGGAATCTTTCGCGAATTCAGACTTGCAGAACTTTGCTTTCAACTCTGGTCTTATAGAACACCACCAGTTCACTTACTCTAAATTTTCTTCCACAACTGTTGCCCTACTTAAGGTAGTAGACTTGTGGAAAAGAGCGATTGATAAAGGTCTCAAGTCTGTTAGTGTCTTTCTCGACCTGAGAAAGGCATTCGATGTCATTAAACATGAAGTCTTGCTAACTAAGCTCGAATCTTACGGTGTCAAAGAGTCTGAACTCCGATGGTTCAACAGTTACCTTTCTGGGAGATTACAGTATGTCGTCTACAAGGGCGCTACTTCAGATCCCATGTGCCTTTCTTTTGGCGTTCCTCAGGGATCAGTTTTATTATTATTCAGTTTATATTTATTATTAAGTGAAATGTCAGGGGAACATGATGCAGGCTTTGAGGGCTGGGGGTGGGCACAGGGGGAAGAGTAACCTACCATAGACTAGCCTGCGTTGCAGACAAACTAAACCCCGGTATAGTCTATCTGTGAATCAGCGACCAAAAGCTTGTTCTGCCCCCGCGTGTTACCAGGGTTTTCTATAATAGGTTCTAACTGGCTCTTACATGTGGCTGTTCTTTCGTGCACCGTGATTGGACGAGTGGATCTCATGGAACCATGGTTACACTCTCGATGAATAGCAGATACACACAGTAAACACGGCGGCAATCACGAAATTAGCGTTTGAAGCGGTGAAAAGCAGTTCGAACTATCTGACACTCTTCCCGAGCAACGGGAATCTGCGAAAAGATTTTTTGGGGCAATGATGTCTTTGTTAATCTCCCTACCGGTTTCGAAAAATCTTTCATCTTTCGATGTCTGCCGATTGTCCCAGATATTGTTCATTTAAAACCACAACGTGCATACATGACAAGTGCCTAAAATGTAAATCCTGTGGGGCTGTGAATGCTGACCGAAGGTTCAAAGCAGCAAAGAAAATAAACACATTGCATTAGCAACCCCGAACAACATTTCAGTAAAACTTTGGCATTTAACTCTCCCTCTCCAGGTAATTCCGTGACCTTTGTCGTGTTTATTTTGTGTATCTGGTATTCATTGAGAGCGTAACCATGCTTCCACAAGATCCACTCATGCAATCACAGTGCACGAAAGAAAAGCCATACGCAAGAGCCAATTAGAACCTAGGCTAACCATAGACTAGCATTCTATCCAATACTCCTTGTTGCTTCATGCTACATACAGAAACAAGAGTTTATTACCTAAAACCCACAATGCCGATGAAGACTTAGCCAGTAAAAAGAGTTGTTCTGTAACCTTTTCACAGAGGGGTCATTTTATTTGCTTCATGGTTGTTTTGTCCAAACAATAAGCTTAAACATTTATTTTCTTTCCTCTGTAATTTGGCAGCATTCTCTACTTAAGCATTGGACAATTTCTGTATAAATTGACAAGCATTAATTTTTTACCTGACTGAAAACTGTGCCATTCCCTGAACAATGTTGCCCTCTTTCAGTGAAACAGGACATGCCCGTCCCCACTTACTGCGACGCCAGCGGAACTTGGGTGCCACCATTTCTGTTGCTGCTAATGTTCGAAGAAGGTCATCAGTTTCAGTGTCGTCTGATATTTCATCACTTTCCTCTCCTCCTTGGAGGCGCAAGGGGCCAAGGGCGTGGTTCAACTTGAAGGTGTTAAGTTTCATCATGAGGGACTACCATTGCAAAAGAGAATGAAAATTACTTTAAAAATTAGTTAACATAAAATGTGGAAAAAACCTCAGGGGACAAATGGTTCCACATCAGAAGTACTGCTTGAATAAGTATACGTATGGGTTATTGACCAAGTGTGAGGTCAAGATGGCTGGATATTGGCCAAGTTCTTTTTTTGCGTGTTTATGGACCGAGACGAAGTCGAGGTCCATAAACTCGCAAAAAAAAGAACGAGGCCAATATCCAGCCATCTTGACCGAACAAACTTGGTCAATAAAGGATTTATTATATGGCTTTTGGTGAAATTTTGCTTTTGGGATGCAGCGGGTAGTCCCGAGCGGGCAAGATGGCTCCATCTTGCCCGCTCGGGTAGCCAATCACAGCGCGCGATTTGGTTCATCTTGCCCGCTCATGGAGCTAGCCATATAATAAAGACATTTACAGCAGCAAGTTATTGCTACAGTGATCACAAACATCCACTCTTATGACCAACAATATTATAGGTTGAGAGGACTGAAATGTCTATACTACTCATTTGAGACTGAAATAATTGTTTGCCAAGGCAATCTTGGAAGAGAGCAAAATTGGATCATTACTTCTTTTTATCATTTCTCAGCCATCGTAAATGTTTATATCCAAATTATAAAACAAAAAGGCATATTTCAACACCTTTACTAGTAAATACTAGTGAAGAAATTCTAATCTTTACATACCTAACACAAGTGCTGCCTTATGTGTGACTTTTATACTTGAGGCATCCAGACAATGACAAAAATTTCAACTTGAAAGCTGCTGAGGACGAAGATGAGCGTAAGCCTGGTGCCTTGCAGGGTCGGGGGGGGGGGACTCCAATGTGAAAAGATTGGGGATGCTACCAGTACTTGTCTCGGCCCGCTTAGCAATTTAAATCATGAATTCTGGTCTCATCTAGGGTGTTAAAGTGTATATAACAGACTTTTTTAATTTGCTTGATAAAATCTCCACAATGTACTGACAAGAATAGCAAAAAAAATATTTTGATAGCAATTTTCCTTTCCTGTGTTTTGATGAACCAAAAGCGTCAAATTTCACTTCCAGTGGGGCACAAAACCGCGAGACCA
>JAHPZR010030259.1:0-10949 GCA_019787425.1 Platygyra sinensis | reverse complement strand
GACCGCTGTTAGCGGGACAGCCACTTAATTACTACAATAAAATTCTCAAAATGACGTTCTGTTTTTTTTTTCTTAAAAAAAAAATGAGTTGTGAGTTTGATGAAAAACGAGCAACAAGGCCAAAATTTGTTGCTCAAAGTAGGCCCCGCGCTCTTCTTTTCGCAACAACTTCTTTCAACCTGCAACAAATGTTTTTGTTGCGCGACAAGTTGATCACGCAAGGTGAAAAACGGGAAACATCGACAAAAACTTGCAACGAAACAATGTTGCGCGACAAGTTGAGGGTTTTTGTTTCTCGTATTTCGCCGCATTAAGGAATTACCTTATTTATATTTATCTCCAATTCATAAGAGCAACGAACGAGAATTTCACGGCTTCTTGGGGAATTATGATCGGTTTACAGCAGCGTCAATAATTGCGTTCCTGATTGCTGCGAGGTAAAAATGTGCGCTATTAAAATTTCTGTGAAATCGTCTGCTCATCAAAAATTGTTTTTAATCTACCCTGTCTGAACGACTTCTTGTTGTGTTGCGCACATCCAATCGCTTGACAAGATACGACTCCCGGACGGCCCTTACCTCTCCAACGGGAGTCATTTATTGCGTGCTTATACCTTACTGCGCTAATGCTGGTTATGGCTATTTTTCAACTTGTGAGTTCTCACCTCATTAGCAGCCAGGACAACACTCGTAATACAAGATGGAGATCACTGTATGGTTTGTTCATGTCTTCTTCTAAATCCTTTAGAACGCTGAATGTACAAATAATAATAACTATAATAATAATGATAACAATGATAATAATAATAAAGATAATGTTGATGATGATGATGACGATGACGATGACGATGTCAAAAATGTCAAAAAACTGTCAAATGTTTGTTTATGGTGGTCATGCACTTAGCCACACCTAGCTATTTCACAGACATAACAGGCTTAAAAATCCCAACTGGCGGGAGGCAGACCAGTTGGCTATTTACAAGCATGACCGAGAAGTTGAACTAGGGACCACCGAGAAACAACTTCAGCTTAGTGGGACTTTAACCCGCAACCTCCGGATTTCAAGTCCGGTGCCCTAACCACTCGGCCACGCTGCCTCCCGATGACGATGACGACGACGACGACGATGACGACGATGATGATAATGATGATGATTTAAGTGTCGAATGTATTTAGCACTGTTGTGCTAATTGGGGACACTAAAGAAATAATCAAATATTGTAAATATAACGTAAACTATTAAGAATCAACAACTAGTTGTAGACTGACCAGTTGGCTATTTACACAAGATTCAAGATTCTTTATTTTGCACTATTTATATCATTAACTACAGCTAAAATAAAAATAGAAAGGAGAAAATAAAGAGAACATAGTTTTATATATTGGAGAAAAAAAGGAGAGGTGCGTAGTGACCATAGTAGCAAATGCTTTCGAGATGGTCACTACCACATGATGTCACGAGAAAGAAAAATATTTGTAATAAGCTGGCATGCTAGTTTTATGTTTTACAAAGCGGCCGAGGAGTTGAACTCGGGACTACCGAGAACAAATCCATATAGCCTTAGGGTGGAGGACTTAAACCAGGGACCTGTAGATTTCAAATCCAGCGTCTTAAACTGCTCGGTCCCGTTGCCTGTCTGATTATGAAGCTGGCCTTAGGGTATTAACGTGAACTGATTTTTTTTTTCCTTGATGAAAGATTTGGTGACTACAAAACCGAGAATGATGTTACACTAGCATGAAGTAAAAGTTTTGTTTGTTCTTTATGATGGTAACTTAACTGTGTAAGCGTGAAAGGAGAGCAATCTGTACCTCTCTGGGGATACGTGTCCACTCTTTCTTTTCTTGGATTTCTGAAGAGTTTTGGATGCCTCTGAAGAGGCTAATTCTTGAGCGCATTTAATGGAAAGTCTTCTTACAGCAGCTTTTGTTGACTCGAGAGTCGCTTTCCTGATCTCTTTAAAATGTTGATCATTAAGTCCCGTGATATTAATTTGCCTGGAAAGCCAAGAAAACAAGCTCAAGAAGATGGAAAGCTGATTAATGCTGATACCTTTGAACATAGTTAATAGAGGGAAATGGTTATGAAACTCGTCAAAGTTCTTTGTTGTATGTTATTGTTCTGTTTTTAGGCCTTGACCCTGCACAAAACACAATAGTTGTTTACTCCTTACCGAGGAACTAACCAATAGAAACGTGTTGGTTACGTAACTCATGCATAGTGTACGAGTGTAAAACAAAAGATTGTGCAGGGTCGTTTTTTTGTGAGGTGTTTTTCTTTGCCAATAAATTGGTATATTTTAAAAATGACACTCCATAGATAAAGGTAACAAAAAGTAAATTAAGCGAAATACTTGAAGGGCAAAGTTACGGTTCAACGGTTTGAAAAGTTTGTATTGAGCCTATATTTTTCAACAACAACAACAACAAGTTTTCCCTCAACAAGGTTTCCCTCAATTTAAAGGTAATTTTGTCGATTGTCAAAATAACTCAAAAATACCGTGAAGGTGCTCCTTTAATGGTATTTTTTTGTATAATATTAACAATGGTTTTCCTATTGCATGACACACATATCGATTTGAAATAATCAGCACTTCTTACATATATATATATATATATATATATATATATATATATATATATATATATATAATATATATATATATATATATATATATATATATATATATATATATACATATAACTTCAGGTAAGTTCCACACTGATAAATCCAGAATAGTGCTCAACAATAATGGAGCGGTAATAACAATGTGTATCTACTCAATGTTGTTTCATATGGACTTTAATACAGGTCGGTTTCGTAGACCAACAAAGTGTTGGTCCACTCATCAGTTAAATTCCATATACACTGTAGCATCGCTAGGGTTTATATACATCAGCAGTATGATCGTTACAAAATTCAAATTTGAATAACAATGGTTATAAACATTTGTAAACTTATGATTGGTTATTGAGGATGCGATTGAATTTAAGGAGAAACTTTCGCTTGTGCCTGCAAGTGGGCATACGAGTTTCATTACGGTTTGTTGTCTCTCGCTTGAGGCTCCCTCAATGAGTTCATCTAGCTCACTAGCATCGAGGCATGCAAAGCGCTGTTCTTCTTCTATTTTTTTTTCTTTCCACGGGTCAGAGGGAAAGAAATGGTCAATCCCCAAATCAAAACTTGGGAAAGTTTTCTTCATTTGAATTCCTTAATATTTGTACTTGAGAGTTCGACTACCGGCTTTGAAATGGTTTCAAATTGTGTCGGGGAAACACAGAAAGCGTGACGCGACAACCGTGTTCGATAACTCTCACCTAAACACACCTATCGACCAATGCGAATGCGCGTACTGTCTTGAATATTTTATAATTGCAAATAAGACGAAAATATGGCGGATATTTTGTTATGTAGTTCTTCTCCTGAATATTACGGGCCCTCAGGACAAAACAAGACAAGATAATCTTGGAAATAAAATCATCAGGACCTTGACATCCATCGATAATTGATTAATTTCCTTAGGCTTGTTGGTAAAGGAAAAAAAGATACTTTGAGTACCTTCCACACATCCATGGATCGCGAGCGCGGCAATCAAAACTAAATGATCACTAAATATTTTGCTTCCCATCGTTTGTTTTGGCTTACGGAACAAGATTAACTTTCATTTTTCAAGAGTGTTAATGTTTTGGATGGCTAGGATGGAAAAATAAAGGTGGAATTCAACATTTATTTCATACTTGTTTTCAGAAGAGCGTAAAGTGGGAGAAAATAATTTGCTCTGGCTGATTTCGGACCACCCCCTCTGAAAAGCTGGCGAATCTAGCGTTAACGCGGAGAAGAAACTATTCAACCCAGTGTTACATGTTGCTTCAGTTAACGAAAATACAGAGAAAAAAAAGCTAAAATCTTCAAAGGACAGTTATAAACTTCTCCAGGTTGCTTCATGACTTTTTCATTGGACATTGTACAGATTAGATTTGCCTCTTGAATCATTTACCACGTTTTGTTGGGGAACGACCTTTCTTATCTCTTAGCTGTTTCAGTTCTTTCGCAAAAGTACAATGCTTTCACTTTTCGTCTTCAAAAGTAAGATGTAGCAGGTTTTTAGGACTTTTTGTTGGGTTCTTCTCGTTTCATTTCGTGGAACTAAAGAATTTTAGAATTTACTTTTTCAACTGGTATTTTGTAGTGCCGTCGTGATCGGCTCCGGCACCATGATATTTCCGAGAATTCACTCAAGCTCAAGTTCATGTTTTTGTCGTCAGGAATTTTGTGTATATTAACTTCGCTTTTACTAGCTCAGTGATTACTTTGCTTTGTTATGAGGTAATTGTATTGAAATTTAGATAAAGAGTTTCAATCTTCGTGTAATGTTTGTCGGCCATTTTGTTTGACACGGCTCAATGTAGGAGCTGTCAATCATTTTCAATGTTGCACTCAATTTCCCATTTTCCCATTTTTGCACTGATTTGGGATTAATTGACATATTCTTAACCAATCAGAATGCAGAAATTGATGCTTGTATATTATTACAACCGTTATTTAGTAACTATCGAATTATTCTATTAGTATAGGTAATCATCTCGTTTCGTGTTCAATTTGGAGTTAACTTGCAGGAGTGAGCTATTTGAAAAACTCACAGGCTTAAGCTGGAATTACGACGTTTAATTTTCACTGGTGTTACGCTTTTTTCACTGGTGTTAAATTTGAACTTCACTGCTCTCGGCCAATCAGAATCGAGTGATTTCACATGTATATTATTACACTTTTTAAACTACATACTTGGGTAAGCATGAAACTTGTTGTAACTCCAAATCTAAGTGGCAGACAAGGAAATCGTCAAAGGGAAATTTATAACTGATAAATGCATAGCTATGAAAAACAACACAGGACTTAACTTCAAGGCTAGTGGCAGCGTAATATAAAATGCATATTGCAAATATAATTAATTGTATTCAGTCTTATTTTTAGTTCATTTCATTATCGCATAACAGGACGTACAAGCTTTGTTGCTAATAACGTTAGATGTGACTAGACATACGATTGGTAATTATCTCTTTCTGTACAGGCACGCAGTCTTGCCCGATAGTTCGTTCTTCATGGTATGGCATGGTGTGTCACTTGTTATAGCCGCGATATTTCCCTTCACACTCACCTTGCAGGCAGCGTTTTTGCACACCGCTACTAGTCTATGGATCGTCAATTATTGTTTTGACTTCATCTGCTTGGTGGACATGTAAGTGTTTTTTTGTATTTTTTAAATTTTTTTTTTCAGCACGCTGCTTGCTTTTTTTTTACAAGACTGTACAAGTCTTAAACATTATTATTTGAACTACTTACAATACACATTACTCTACACCACTTATAATACAAAGAAAAATATATTATATTTCATTATACTTATATTACTTATATTATACTTATATATACTTATATTACTTATGTACGTAAATATACATCTAAACCCTTTTCTATTCACTGCACCTTTTCAGAAAAGGTGCAGTGAATAGAAAAGGGTTTAGATGTATATTTACGTACATAAGTAATATAAGTATATATAAGTATAATATAAGTAATATAAGTATAATGAAATATAATATATTTTTCTTTGTATTATAAGTGGTGTAGAGTAATGTGTATTGTAAGTAGTTCAAATAATAATGTTTAAGACTTGTACAGTCTTGTAAAAAAAAAGCAAGCAGCGTGCTGAAAAAAAAAATTTAAAAAATACAAAAAAACACTTACATGTCCACCAAGCAGATGAAGTCAAAACAATAATTGACGATCCATAGACTAGTAGCGGTGTGCAAAAACGCTGCCTGCAAGGTGAGTGTGAAGGGAAATATCGCGGCTATAACAAGTGACACACCATGCCATACCATGAAGAACGAACTATCGGGCAAGACTGCGTGCCTGTACAGAAAGAGATAATTACCAATCGTATGTCTAGTCACATCTAACGTTATTAGCAACAAAGCTTGTACGTCCTGTTATGCGATAATGAAATGAACTAAAAATAAGACTGAATACAATTAATTATATTTGCAATATGCATTTTATATTACGCTGCCACTAGCCTTGAAGTTAAGTCCTGTGTTGTTTTTCATAGCTATGCATTTATCAGTTATAAATTTCCCTTTGACGATTTCCTTGTCTGCCACTTAGATTTGGAGTTACAACAAGTTTCATGCTTACCCAAGTATGTAGTTTAAAAAGTGTAATAATATACATGTGAAATCACTCGATTCTGATTGGCCGAGAGCAGTGAAGTTCAAATTTAACACCAGTGAAAAAAGCGTAACACCAGTGAAAATTAAACGTCGTAATTCCAGCTTAAGCCTGTGAGTTTTTCAAATAGCTCACTCCTGCAAGTTAACTCCAAATTGAACACGAAACGAGATGATTACCTATACTAATAGAATAATTCGATAGTTACTAAATAACGGTTGTAATAATATACAAGCATCAATTTCTGCATTCTGATTGGTTAAGAATATGTCAATTAATCCCAAATCAGTGCAAAAATGGGAAAATGGGAAATTGAGTGCAACATTGAAAATGATTGACAGCTCCTACATTGAGCCGTGTCAAACAAAATGGCCGACAAACATTACACGAAGATTGAAACTCTTTATCTAAATTTCAATACAATTACCTCATAACAAAGCAAAGTAATCACTGAGCTAGTAAAAGCGAAGTTAATATACACAAAATTCCTGACGACAAAAACATGAACTTGAGCTTGAGTGAATTCTCGGAAATATCATGGTGCCGGAGCCGATCACGACGGCACTACAAAATACCAGTTGAAAAAGTAAATTCTAAAATTCTTTAGTTCCACGAAATGAAACGAGAAGAACCCAACAAAAAGTCCTAAAAACCTGCTACATCTTACTTTTGAAGACGAAAAGTGAAAGCATTGTACTTTTGCGAAAGAACTGAAACAGCTAAGAGATAAGAAAGGTCGTTCCCCAACAAAACGTGGTAAATGATTCAAGAGGCAAATCTAATCTGTACAATGTCCAATGAAAAAGTCATGAAGCAACCTGGAGAAGTTTATAACTGTCCTTTGAAGATTTTAGCTTTTTTTCTCTGTATTTTCGTTAACTGAAGCAACATGTAACACTGGGTTGAATAGTTTCTTCTCCGCGTTAACGCTAGATTCGCCAGCTTTTCAGAGGGGGTGGTCCGAAATCAGCCAGAGCAAATTATTTTCTCCCACTTTACGCTCTTCTGAAAACAAGTATGAAATAAATGTTGAATTCCACCTTTATTTTTCCATCCTAGCCATCCAAAACATTAACACTCTTGAAAAATGAAAGTTAATCTTGTTCCGTAAGCCAAAACAAACGATGGGAAGCAAAATATTTAGTGATCATTTAGTTTTGATTGCCGCGCTCGCGATCCATGGATGTGTGGAAGGTACTCAAAGTATCTTTTTTTCCTTTACCAACAAGCCTAAGGAAATTAATCAATTATCGATGGATGTCAAGGTCCTGATGATTTTATTTCCAAGATTATCTTGTCTTGTTTTGTCCTGAGGGCCCGTAATATTCAGGAGAAGAACTACATAACAAAATATCCGCCATATTTTCGTCTTATTTGCAATTATAAAATATTCAAGACAGTACGCGCATTCGCATTGGTCGATAGGTGTGTTTAGGTGAGAGTTATCGAACACGGTTGTCGCGTCACGCTTTCTGTGTTTCCCCGACACAATTTGAAACCATTTCAAAGCCGGTAGTCGAACTCTCAAGTACAAATATTAAGGAATTCAAATGAAGAAAACTTTCCCAAGTTTTGATTTGGGGATTGACCATTTCTTTCCCTCTGACCCGTGGAAAGAAAAAAAAATAGAAGAAGAACAGCGCTTTGCATGCCTCGATGCTAGTGAGCTAGATGAACTCATTGAGGGAGCTCAAGCGAGAGACAACAAACCGTAATGAAACTCGTATCAACTTGCAGGCACAAGCGAAAGTTTCTCCTTAAATTCAATCGCATCCTCAATAACCAATCATAAGTTTACAAATGTTTATAACCATTGTTATTCAAATTTGAATTTTGTAACGATCATACTGCTGATGTATATAAACCCTAGCGATGCTACAGTGTATATGGAATTTAACTGATGAGTGGACCAACACTTTGTTGGTCTACGAAACCGACCTGTATTAAAGTCCATATGAAACAACATTGAGTAGATACACATTGTTATTACCGCTCCATTATTGTTGAGCACTATTCTGGATTTATCAGTGTGGAACTTACCTGAAGTTATATGTATATATATATATATATATATATATATATATATATATATATATATTATATATATATATATATATATATATATATATATATATATATATATATATATGTAAGAAGTGCTGATTATTTCAAATCGATATGTGTGTCATGCAATAGGAAAACCATTGTTAATATTATACAAAAAAATACCATTAAAGGAGCACCTTCACGGTATTTTTGAGTTATTTTGACAATCGACAAAATTACCTTTAAATTGAGGGAAACCTTGTTGAGGGAAAACTTGTTGTTGTTGTTGTTGAAAAATATAGGCTCAATACAAACTTTTCAAACCGTTGAACCGTAACTTTGCCCTTCAAGTATTTCGCTTAATTTACTTTTTGTTACCTTTATCTATGGAGTGTCATTTTTAAAATATACCAATTTATTGGCAAAGAAAAACACCTCACAAAAAAACGACCCTGCACAATCTTTTGTTTTACACTCGTACACTATGCATGAGTTACGTAACCAACACGTTTCTATTGGTTAGTTCCTCGGTAAGGAGTAAACAACTATTGTGTTTTGTGCAGGGTCAAGGCCTAAAAACAGAACAATAACATACAACAAAGAACTTTGACGAGTTTCATAACCATTTCCCTCTATTAACTATGTTCAAAGGTATCAGCATTAATCAGCTTTCCATCTTCTTGAGCTTGTTTTCTTGGCTTTCCAGGCAAATTAATATCACGGGACTTAATGATCAACATTTTAAAGAGATCAGGAAAGCGACTCTCGAGTCAACAAAAGCTGCTGTAAGAAGACTTTCCATTAAATGCGCTCAAGAATTAGCCTCTTCAGAGGCATCCAAAACTCTTCAGAAATCCAAGAAAAGAAAGAGTGGACACGTATCCCCAGAGAGGTACAGATTGCTCTCCTTTCACGCTTACACAGTTAAGTTACCATCATAAAGAACAAACAAAACTTTTACTTCATGCTAGTGTAACATCATTCTCGGTTTTGTAGTCACCAAATCTTTCATCAAGGAAAAAAAAAATCAGTTCACGTTAATACCCTAAGGCCAGCTTCATAATCAGACAGGCAACGGGACCGAGCAGTTTAAGACGCTGGATTTGAAATCTACAGGTCCCTGGTTTAAGTCCTCCACCCTAAGGCTATATGGATTTGTTCTCGGTAGTCCCGAGTTCAACTCCTCGGCCGCTTTGTAAAACATAAAACTAGCATGCCAGCTTATTACAAATATTTTTCTTTCTCGTGACATCATGTGGTAGTGACCATCTCGAAAGCATTTGCTACTATGGTCACTACGCACCTCTCCTTTTTTTCTCCAATATATAAAACTATGTTCTCTTTATTTTCTCCTTTCTATTTTTATTTTAGCTGTAGTTAATGATATAAATAGTGCAAAATAAAGAATCTTGAATCTTGTGTAAATAGCCAACTGGTCAGTCTACAACTAGTTGTTGATTCTTAATAGTTTACGTTATATTTACAATATTTGATTATTTCTTTAGTGTCCCCAATTAGCACAACAGTGCTAAATACATTCGACACTTAAATCATCATCATTATCATCATCGTCGTCATCGTCGTCGTCGTCGTCATCGTCATCGGGAGGCAGCGTGGCCGAGTGGTTAGGGCACCGGACTTGAAATCCGGAGGTTGCGGGTTAAAGTCCCACTAAGCTGAAGTTGTTTCTCGGTGGTCCCTAGTTCAACTTCTCGGTCATGCTTGTAAATAGCCAACTGGTCTGCCTCCCGCCAGTTGGGATTTTTAAGCCTGTTATGTCTGTGAAATAGCTAGGTGTGGCTAAGTGCATGACCACCATAAACAAACATTTGACAGTTTTTTGACATTTTTGACATCGTCATCGTCATCGTCATCATCATCATCAACATTATCTTTATTATTATTATCATTGTTATCATTATTATTATAGTTATTATTATTTGTACATTCAGCGTTCTAAAGGATTTAGAAGAAGACATGAACAAACCATACAGTGATCTCCATCTTGTATTACGAGTGTTGTCCTGGCTGCTAATGAGGTGAGAACTCACAAGTTGAAAAATAGCCATAACCAGCATTAGCGCAGTAAGGTATAAGCACGCAATAAATGACTCCCGTTGGAGAGGTAAGGGCCGTCCGGGAGTCGTATCTTGTCAAGCGATTGGATGTGCGCAACACAACAAGAAGTCGTTCAGACAGGGTAGATTAAAAACAATTTTTGATGAGCAGACGATTTCACAGAAATTTTAATAGCGCACATTTTTACCTCGCAGCAATCAGGAACGCAATTATTGACGCTGCTGTAAACCGATCATAATTCCCCAAGAAGCCGTGAAATTCTCGTTCGTTGCTCTTATGAATTGGAGATAAATATAAATAAGGTAATTCCTTAATGCGGCGAAATACGAGAAACAAAAACCCTCAACTTGTCGCGCAACATTGTTTCGTTGCAAGTTTTTGTCGATGTTTCCCGTTTTTCACCTTGCGTGATCAACTTGTCGCGCAACAAAAACATTTGTTGCAGGTTGAAAGAAGTTGTTGCGAAAAGAAGAGCGCGGGGCCTACTTTGAGCAACAAATTTTGGCCTTGTTGCTCGTTTTTCATCAAACTCACAACTCATTTTTTTTTTAAGAAAAAAAAAACAGAACGTCATTTTGAGAATTTTATTGTAGTAA
>JAHPZR010030258.1:15000-32564 GCA_019787425.1 Platygyra sinensis | reverse complement strand
CGACTACACGACTACAGACTACACGACTACACGACTACACGACTACACGACTACACTACTACACTACTACACTACTACATTTCTACATTACTACATTACTACATTACTACATATCTACATTACTACATAACTACATAACTACATTACTACATAACTACATTACTTCATTACTGCGTGACTACATTACTACGTTATGTCATTATTCAGCTGTCTTTCAAAGTTTGTCCTTTAGAAACTGTTGTGTTTTTTTTTTTTTTTTTTTTTTTTGCCCAATGCCCTGCGGGTACAATAACGCAATAAACAGTGAATAAAAGGAAATTCAAAGTTCGGTAATTGGACTCAATCCCTTGATTAAGGTTAATCCGAGGTAATAACTTAAAGTTTTTTCGAGTTTGATTACGGAACTTCTAGAAGTGAATCAAACTGACGCAAAATTCCAAATTACAAGTTGTACGCTGTCTTCGACAGTAGATTAACGATATGCTAACAAACAATTATATGCTTGTTTCGTAAATGCCGATAACAGTTGGCTTCACCTTCGGACGGAATTTTGAATTTCTGGTACGAGCGCGAACATCATTCAATAACTTTGCGTAAAAGCCTAGCTGATGTCTTGCACGCTTCGACATGTTAATCTCGCAGGTAGCTATGAAATAACAAATGAATGGATTGAATAAAACTGACTCTCGGTCAGTATTGAGTTAAGGGCAGAGTAAAAGAGCGCAAGTGTGAAGTACAAGTGAGTGACCTGGGCCTTGTGCTCGATCTTTGAGCAGCCCTGTTATAAACATGAAAAGATTCCAGGTTATCGATTTTACCGTCTCCGTTGCAGCCGATGTTTTTGCAATCGCTCAGTTCTTCTTTATTTGGAAACAAGGAAGACTAAGACCTACTTAGTTACTAAGTCATCAAAACATGTCAGCAGAGTATAACAGCGCGAGTGTGAAGTAGTAGTGAGTGACAAACGCATCGCATTGTTCAGAATGAACCTAAACGATTTCGCAATTTTTCCCCGATGTTTATTCTATTTACGGGGTCCGCGAAAATTAAATGACGTTTAAGAGTGCCTGCCTTATTTTGCGGCAAGGGTCAAAATTTCGATTTCGCTCATATGCTTATGGTAGATAGACCTGGGTATGACAAAACCAACTGGATAGTTTTTTAGGCAAAATATCCTTTCATTTCAAAGAAATATGCAAATTATCAAATTCCGTTAAAATCGTCATTTGACGCCTGATTTCATTGCACAGGCTTGAGCGCCTCTCATGCAAAACCACATTATTCTTCCGTCTATAAAACACTCAAACAATTTTGTGCAATGTTTATATTTGGGGGAAATGCTGCGTTATTTTTGGGATGCGAAATAAGTAACTTTCGAAGACATGTATTTCATTCACTAAAAAATACTTCGTAAATATAACTGATTTTCACCATTTAAGGAGGCTCGAAAGGGTTTTTCGTTGCTATATTGTTTGTGAAACGATGGAAGATTACAAAGAAGGATGTTTAATGGTGTGGGCAAACTATATGTCACCTTGCAACTCTATTGTTGGGCTATACTTTAAGGGTACTTGTGACGTCATATCAGTTACCATGGCAACGCACAAGGTCCACAAAAGCGTCCTCTAAATTTCAGTTTTTGTAAATTATCTGAGCAACTAATTCGGTGACCTACCATTTTTATTTCTTTGTTGGAAAGAGTCCTAAATTCTTTAACTGTTCAGACAGTATGGAAAAAATTTATCTTGTAGAATTTAAGACGAAATCCGATAGAAGATGGAGCAATTCCAGGTTTTAGTGGACAAAAATCTGTACCAGAGTAATTTTAAATATTTTACAGTCATTTTTACATTTTTTAAAGCTAAATACATAAATAATTGCCTGAAATAACACCGAAAAATAATTTCCCACGGGAACGAGAGAAAATAAATTTCAAAGTTCAGTGATTTTGTGGAAACACAGGCAAAATTCCATCATCGGTTTCATTTCACCAAAACTTTTAAGCGTTTCATACGAAGTTCAACATTCGTTTTCGACGTTTGGTGTTGCTAGAAATGAATTGTTTTGAGAAGATAATTAAAAGAGCCCTACAGAAGTTTGCAATACAATGTAAATAATCTTGGTACAAGATTTTTGTCCACTTGTTACTCCAACGTCTGGCGGATTCCGTCTTAATATATTTAAAGAAAACGCGTTTTATGGCTTACAGAAAATTCCACTAGATAATTTTCCCCGAAACTTTTATATCTCAAGTTCCATCGTGAATGGTGCGTGCATGCAAAAAATCAAGATAGGTCACCGAGCAAACTTTCGAGCTAAAAACAAATGTTTTCCGCAGCTTTTATTTCCGGTTCGCGCGATTTTACGCAGCGTTAACTTCCGGTGTGCGACCGTGTGCTGATTTTAATACTGATTCAGCTGACGCGTGCATCTTAGTTATGGCGTGTATAGATTGCGCGCGCGCGTGCAGCTAAAAACCCTTTCGAGCCTCCTTAAGGACGTTCGCGCCCATTGCTACTGCGCATCTCTAGTGCGCACGCTGTTCATTGGTCACGCGCGTGCCACAAGTCATTTTCAAGCGCGCGCACCGAGTCGAAAACTCAACAAAATATAGAGCTGATGACCTGAATCGCCTCAGTGGCTGGAAATCCTAGGAATGCCATGATCTGTGATGCGCCTTATCTTCAAAACGATTTCGGAGACCCCCGATTTTTTTTACGTTTTTCATCTAATCTTATCATTTTCTACCTGCAGTTAAAGTTTTAAAAAACCTAAACGTGGGAAGTTTTTGGGCGCGAACGTCCTTAAGCTTCTGGTGGGTTGCCGAATTGCCGAAGAATCGTCTACAGAACTGAATTTCTTAGGAAAAATGATTGTGAGCGACGCGAGAGCTTTTCAAAGTACGTTAAAAATGCAAATATTTGCCATCAGTCATCAAATTTCAATTTACGGGTTAGACGTATGTTTTAGCATGCGTCACATGCCTTGACGTACATTAAGCTAAAATAGACACAGGGCTGATAACTTTTGAAATGTTCTAACCTTATTTGCTGCAAAAAGCACGTCCAAAAGCCGATTTAGCGTGTTTCAATTTCTCTCACCATTCGTTGCATATAAAGCGAAGTTTCCTTTTATTTACACAAAGTCTGATGAACATCACCAACTGTCATCGTATTCAGAGGACGAATACCATGAATCTTTAACCATTATCTTTCGGTGCATAAGATCGCCAATGGATCTAAGTTAGCAACGATTAAGTCATTTGTGGATAATTGCTTGCCTTGCGCTACACAGAAATAACTATTAAATTTGATTCAGTGAATCGTGGAATCCTTGCAGCGGTTCGTTATTTGTTCGTCACGCAATGCGGTCGTTCCAATTTACTGGGTAGGAGTAGGGCGATATCTATGCTAATACTCAACCACTTGGAGCACAAAACCTTTTTGAGTAGGAAGAGAGTCAATAAAGGAAAAGAAAGAATGACTAGTTTACCTTTGTCTCCTAAGTTGTCTCCTGTTGTCATCTCTTATGCTACCCGCTACCTGCATTGCGTAACACTATGGCCCTAAACTCGTACCTAGGTCTTTTCGCGCTGTGCCACTTTTAGGGTTACTTTTCGCAAACATTGTGAACTCAGTCCGAAAATTCACCCGAGTCTCTAAATTTCGTAACTTCCACAAAACCAGGCAGTGCAAATTAACACTCAACAAAGTCGTAATTTTTTTTTTTAATAACTTGGGTGAATTTGCCTTCGAACACTTTCTCGACAGTCCAAAAATTTTAGCGTCTTTGACAAAGTTTTTCTTCAATTTTTTTTGTAACATAATCGTACCGTTACCTCTGTCTTGCTCGTGCTCGTGCCCTCGTCGCGTTCCCACACTTTTTTTTTTTTTTCAATAAGGCTTATTTTTACACCACCACCACCGGTTCCCCTGATCTGATAATTTGCTTTCGTTTTGTTCGAGATGAACTGCATTAGAGTGGCAGGAGCCTGATTTACAGCTCTTTCGGGGGTCTTCGTCTCATTATCTAGGCAAGTCTCTCTGTATTAAACACAAAGGAGTTTCTCTATTCCTGAATGATGATCGGGGCTCCTCGAGAAAAACTTGCCACTGCATCGTGGATGAGGCCTGTAGGCCCCAACTGTTTATGTCGAAGACAGTATTTGAGTTGCATTACAACTGCAGCTGCCAAATAATTTCGTCCGAAGATCTATGTAGGGCTTCTTTCGTTTAACGTTAAATGAGATGTCAAGCTGATAAAAATTACATATGTTTTGAAGCATTTACACAGGAACCTTTGCTAGTTTAGAGCAAGCTGCGATTTCACAAATGTTATGCCTATCGCACATGATGGGATGCTGAAGTAATATTTCAACCGTGAACTCGTTACTCAAATCTTGTATGTTCTGTTCATGAATTTTATTCAGCTCTTCAGCGCGTTCATCTTCTTCGTCCTCAGATTCATCAGTCTGAACACCTTTCTTTGAAGCGAGACGTGAGAAAAAACTTGTAACCTGCTGAGAAGTTAAATAACTCGAAGCAAGAAATCTAGAAGAGCAATCTGTGTGTCTGACTTTCCTCATTGACTTGGAAACATTGAAGGGATCAGTTTTCTTTCCTGTCTGTTCGCCGATTTTGAATACTTCTGTAAGGTATTGTTTCTGGTTTTCAGTTAGTCTGGTTCTTTGAGTACCGGAGGATTTCAACGCCCAGCCCATTGACAACGATGAAGGGAATCCGTTGCCTTAGCTGTACCAGTATCCTCTACAGGTTTATCAATAATGACAACACCCTGTTCTAGCTTTGATGCATAGGACATCATTGCCTCATCGAGAAGCGCTAGGCTCTCAAGGGCATACTTGTACCTTCCAACGTCAAGATGATGTTCAAAGGACGAAAATCTTTGAAATGATTTTACGCAACCCTTTCAGGACATGCAAACGGTTTACGGTGACACTCCATGTCGTCCTCACTTTGTTCAGGAATGTACCTGGACCAACCGCATATGACCTCCAAAGTTTCATTCCCTTACTGCCATATTTAATGTTATGGATAAGCTAATTAAAGACTATTTACAACCCTACGAAATGCGCAGCTTATAGTTAAGATGATTCATGATTCACGGAGAGAAGTCGGAATCTCCAGTTAAAATGAATATTGCTGCGCTTAGACTGTCAAATGGAGAACATGATCCAGTAGATTTCATCTTCATACGGCTTTTCTTTTTACTGAGCAATTCTAAACCAAAGATGTTATATGAACATGCATAAATTGGATTCAAATGGCCACCTTTGCAAGGGGTCTCTCTCATTTGACGGGAATAAAGTATTTTGTTTTACTTTTTCTCCTGCCTGGATCTGGCTGGTTTTCTTGTGACTGAACACAATCTTTAAGTGGCTGTCCCGCTAACAGCGGTCCGGTCAATTTCGGGTCAGAAAAAAGTTAGCCTTTTTATTTTTTGGACGAAAAGGACTTAGTGTGTATATACTAAAACCAGTATGTTTTGTTGTAATTTCTGCTTTTCTTTTTTGCTACGCCCCGAAACGACTTCAGCTGTCTGAGGAGAGATTTTTGGTCGATTCAGTAATCAAAATTCGTGACTTTTCCGGATCGCGCTGCCTTAAAACAAGGACGTATTGCTCCACATCGACCAGACCACAGCATTCAGATACATTCGAAGTGCTTTGCACCGAAATTTCGTTACGGTTGGATAAAAATTGGATAACCGCAAAAAAATCCAAGATACCTCACTGCGTCGCTTGTGAAAATGAATAAATAATTAGCTATAAGGAAGACTCAAAATATCAAAAGTGGCACCTAAACTAGGTTTAAAATGACATTTACAGCAAAGATCTTTCCATACTCTAACAGATTCTAGAGTTAAACTTGCGGGTATCATCCTTCATTAGACGCGAGCGAACTCTGCAGTTGAACACAAATTACTGCATAATTATGCAAATGTCACGCAATTCGCGGCTAGCGTGATGGCGATTGAATGGAAGCAACCGGATAAGAATGATGTTTGGGAGTCCAGAATTTCCTTTCATTCTGGAAATATCTTATATGCGTAACTTATTACCCCTTATCTTGGATTGATATTGATGGAAATAGACGAAAGAATGTTTTCAAGTTAATTATGTATATGCCAACACTCACAGCCAGAGCTCGAGGGCGGTTGCGAGTTGAAAGCAAACAAGCGGAAAATATTTAACGTTGTTTCAACAGCCCAGAAGTCCTGTTTCATACAAAATAAATCATATTTATCCATTATTACCCTTGGCTTGGATTTCTTTGGGTTCATATTAAGACTCTACTGAGATAACAAGGAAACTTGGCACTTTTAGGTCTAATTTCTTACCGACCTAATAAGATTTCAAGGAACAACTCAAAATACAGACGACATTCTTTTAGCTTCTTTTGAGTATAAAGAAGTACATATTCACAGTTTACGTGCCATTTACTCCTTTTTTAGCGGCCATTTCTTTTTTAATCATGTTAAATAGCAGCTGTCTGAGAAGTAAAAATTTTATCGCACACAAGCCAAGCTTATCACGTACCTCTTTCCGAGTGCAACGCTGATCGGGATCCCATTACCCGGAGCTTTCATCTTCCATACTGAACCCCCGAGTAAACCCTGTCCCGTATCTTTTTATTTTTAGAAGCACCTCCCACGGGGATTCTGGCGCGTGAGTGAGGGGTGAGGGGTGAGGGGTGAGGGGTGAGGGGTAAGGGATGGAGGTGGACGGTTGTGTTCCCTCCTTTCTCCGTCTACAAATATTGTTCTGTTAGTTTTCTTCAAAACATAAGGTTATTATCATTTAGGCCCTGTTTATAAGCAGGTAGGGTAACCCTAGTGCTAGGGTTACCCTTGCAAGAGGGTTACGCTGGCACTCGCACATTTCCTCTTATTATTTTCAACGACGCATTTAAAAGGCAGCTAGGGTTACGCTAGCACCAGGGTAACCCTAGCTGACTGCTAGGGTTACCCTGGCGCTAGGGTAACCCTAGCGCCTTGTAAATGCTCTGCAAGGGACAACTCGCCTACCCGGGACAACTCTATTTTGGCTCCAAAAAGCAAAATATGATCACAATACCGACAAAATCAGGGAATTATATCCCACAAAACATCAACTCTTTCGCTATTTGTCATATTTTTGCTTTGGAAATAAATTACTTCCAGTTTTGTTATCTGTTCGTGCTTTACTTGCAAGCTCACGGAAGCGTAAAAAGCGTAAAGTTGTCTCGGGCAGTAGGGTTACCCTATCTGTAAATTTTGCTTGTAAACCCGGGCTATCTTTAACCCTCCTGCCAGGGTTACACTACCCCCTTGTAAACAGGGCCTTATCAGAAAAAGATGTCAAAAGCAATGACAGGTAAGAGCAAAATTCGCAAGAATAAAGTCCGCCTGAGTATAAGGTTGGCCTCACATTCTTGACGAATTACATTTTTGAATAAAAATAGGCGATATTAAAGCCGAGTGACGTTTCGAGACAAGACTACGAGCAGTCCCTTTTTTTTCTTAGAGTCTGCCCAGGGTGGAGGGAAAAAATAAGATAGCGAGAAAGGTCGAGGCGGGTATAGAAACGAATAAACTTCGTTGGATTTTAAAATCACTTTTTTTTTTTACGTTTTTTTTGTTTTTTTAATACCCAGATTATGGGAATTTTTTTATGCTAAGAATTTTTTATGCTGCTCCGGAATAGGCCAAGTTGCGGGTTTAAATGAAAGCCCGAAAATATATAAACCCCACAAAAGCTTCGAAGAAGAACAAGGCGATAGTACATTCTGTGCACGCGCGGTCCGATTTGTTGTGCCGCTATTGCGTGGGAATATCTGGATAATTTTCACATATACGTTTTATTATTTTATTCCGTTTTATTACAAATGCAGCTAAGTGTTCTAATAGTTTCTTATTGTTCAAAAAATGTTTCAAGTCGCATTCGATATTTTATTTATTATTTATTATTTATTGTCATCCTCACCCCTCACCCCTCACCCCTCACCCCTCACCCCTCACCCCCGAAATAGACCTGCCGCTCTTTAGACGGATGAAACCGTCTGAGATGTGCAGATATATCAGCGTTGCACTCAGAAAGAGGTACTAGCTCACCTTCCCTCTTAAAATCGCCGCATCTTTATAAAAAAGGAAACAGTTTGTCTCACAAGTTGCCATGTCTTCGCACCAGCTCATCACAACATGTTTTTGTAATATGATCTCTGGTATAAAAAGGTTCGAAATTTGCATAGTTATTTTTCTTTCTGCTGAACCATTTCTTTGGATGCGGAAGAGGTTAGAAAAGTCGATTTATTTTGAGCGTGACTTCTTTAAATACCTGAAAGTCCTTGTTCTGCAAACTCTAAACTACGAAAAATCATTTCTAGAGCAATTCGGTTAGATGGTACGTGATAAGCTTGGCTTGTGTGCGATAAAATTTTTACTTCTCAGACAGCTGCTATTAAACATGATTAAAAAAGAAATGGCCGCTAAAAAAGGAGTAAATGGCACGTAAACTGTGAATATGTACTTCTTTATACTCGAAAGAAGCTAAAAGAATGTCGTCTGTATTTTGAGTTGTTCCTTGAAATCTTATTAGGTCGGTAAGAAATTAGACCTAAAAGTGCCAAGTACCCTTGTTATCTCAGTAGAGTCTTAATATGAACCCAAAGGAATCCAAGCCAAGGGTAATAATGGATAAATATGATTTATTTTGTATGAGACAGGACTTCTGGGCTGTTGAAACAACGTTAAATATTTTCCGCTTGTTTGCTTTCAACTCGCAACCACCCTCACTGAGCTCTGGCTGTGAGTGTTGGCATATACATAATTAACTTGAAAACATTCCTTCGTCTATTTCGTCCATCAATATCAATCCAAGAGAAGGGGTAATAAGTTATGCATATAAGATATTTCCAGAATGAAAGGAAATTCTGGACTCCCAAGCATCATTCTTATGCGGTTGCTTCCATTCAATCGCCATCACGCTAGCCGCGAATTGCGTGACATTTGCATAATTATGCAGTAATTTGTGTTCAACTGCAGAGTTCGCTCGCGTCTAATGAAGGATGATACCCGCAAGTTTAACACTAGAATCTGTTAGAGTATGGAAAGATCTTTGCGGTAAATGTCATTTTAAACCTAGTTTAGGTGCCACTTTTGATATTTTGAGGTATCTTGGATTTTTTTGCGGTTATCCAATTTTTATCCAACCGTAACGAAATTTCGGTGCAAAGCACTTCGAATGTATCTGAATGCTGTGGTCTGGTCGATGTGGAGCAATACGTCCTTGTTTTAAGGCAGCGCGATCTGGAAAAGTCACGAATTTTGATTACTGAATCGACCAAAAATCTCTCCTCAGACAGCTGAAGTCGTTTCGGGGCGTAGCAAAAAAGAAAAGCAGAAATTACAACAAAACATACTGGTTTTAGTATATACACACTAAGTCCTTTTCGTCCAAAAAAGAAAAAGGCTAACTTTTTTCTGACCCGAAATTGACTGGACCGTTGTTAGCGGAACAGCCACTTAAAAGTCATATGACGTCATGCCTTCATGTTATAGATCTGAGCAGGAAGGACTTAACAAAAAACGCCCTTAAATACTCTACGTTTTATTGCTAAATATGTAGTTTTCATGTGTGAAACGTTACACAAAAGTCGCCTCCTTTCAAGAAACATTGGGTACATTACAGTAGAGAAGGTAGGCCACCAAGGCCGATCACCGATTCAAGGTTCAGTATTTTCAGCTTCGTCCGTAGCAAATATCTGCCGAAAAAAGAGCGGCACACAGTGCAAACAATATTTGTACAAAATAAAAGATCGTAGACAAAGCAATTGGGCTATCTAGTAATGGTTCTTTTCTGTTTTAGACTTTTTTTTTATGTTGCAATACTTGTTGTTTGGTCGCATGGTTTAAAAAAAATATCTAATTGTA
Source organism: Platygyra sinensis (assembly GCA_019787425.1). Taxonomy (NCBI): domain Eukaryota; kingdom Metazoa; phylum Cnidaria; class Anthozoa; order Scleractinia; family Merulinidae; genus Platygyra; species Platygyra sinensis. The sequence goes on along the minus strand of JAHPZR010030258.1, from coordinate 22,634 downwards.
AACTTCTAAATTAAGGTTTGAGAATACAAAACAAATATTAAATATAATGATTCATGTAGAATTTTGCAACAGCACATATGTCTCATGAAAGATTCATGAACCTGCATGACCAGCTGATCATAAAACAATGGTGGATTGATGGCTCATTGATCTAGTTGTTATTACTTCATGCCGAACCAAGTGGTCTGGTCATCTATATACATGCATATACTACTGATGTAAGTGCATTAAGAATAACTCACATTACTAGATGGCGGGCTCCAAGCCTGAATGCTTCTGGTTCAATTGTCTCTATTGGATTATCCGATAATATTCTGGAACAATAATAGGAAACATTTAAGATAGGAAATTAGCATAATAACTGGCTTAATGTTCCGTTGGTGTGCTGAATATTACATGCCAAGGCTGTGCAGATATTTTTCAAATACAAAATCCACTGTTACTTTTGCCGTTTTTTTATTTTATTATTATTTTTTTTTAAGCAGGCAGTTATCAGTTGCAGGTCACATCGTGGGCTTCGATTCCGACCGATGGAAAGCGCATCGAGCGATAAAGGTTATTATCCTTCGATGCAGTTTTTTCAGTCTTGTAACAGCATTACCTAACAGAGTGCCGTGTCCCTTGTAAATTCAAATAGTTGATTTCTTATTACTTACATGATCTGTACTTCATCGTCAAGGATGTCTGTAGACACGCTATAGAAGGCTCGGTAAGGAATATTCTTCAGTCGGTTTTCAAAGAGAAATCTAAAGGTCAAGAAAAGAAAATTACGAAAGGAGAAGATAAAGGGACTGTGAGTATAATTTACTATTAGCTTTAGCTAGAGGTAGCATGGACTTTTCTTTTCCTCTGCAGTTATCAAGAAACTTCAGTTATCCGTCTAAGCACTGCTTTAATTCCTCAGACGATCACAGACATACGATTTTACAAAATTCGGTAGAAGTTTCGTAGGGAAGTTTGGTACCAGCAAAAATGTGAACAATGCAATTATCTTTAATGTGTTATGGCATGAAATTTAATGGTCTATTCTGAAACTATGACAATGTTTCTTCTTAAAAGATTAACCAATTTAAAGATGGCGGGGTTTCTGAAATGATTTCACTTGCTCACCCTGTGCGAAGTAAAATTACCCTCTTGGCATGTATTTCTGTATTTAAGAGTGCATTTGGGAAACGCCTTAATGTCGAACGATAAGGCTATTTATTAAACAGCAGCAAGACAGGGCAGGGAAAGCAGTGTTTACGTAGACGTTTCTAAGATGTTCTTCAGGTGTAAATTCAATTTATTTTTTTTGTGGGGGATTTACATTGAAAAAGCTAATAAAACCCTTCTTTTCTCCTCTCACTGTATATTGGTTACTGTAAACCGTTAATGGTAAAATTTGTGAACATAAAAGCACTGAACATGTTAAAGATACAATCATATTGCTTTAAAATACGTACAGGAATTGAACATAAACGGTAAACGTCTTATTTGGAATGATGTCTATCTTGTTATGCTGCAAACGCCTAGAAATTGACGAAAATCTAATTATTCTATGATGTCATCTTCAACATACTTGTAGCTAATAATTCTTTGCATGTGAAGAGTGATCATCGCAGTAAATTTTCTAATTTAAGCAATTGGAAAGAAGAAGCCTGAAAAAAAAATCAGGGCTTCAACGGGATTCGAACCCGTGACCTCCGCGAATACCGGTGCGATGCTCTACCAACTGAGCTATGAAGCCACACGTTGGGAGCGAGGTCAATTTATTGAGTTCATATTTTTCCCGTGCAGTGAAGTGATGTGAAGAATATATGAAATAATTCATATTTGTACTGCGGTTGTAGATACATGTGAAGAGTGATCATCGCAGTAAATTTTTTTTTCTTTCCTTATTACTTGCTTAGTAAGGAACTAGCGCGAATAGCATATCAAAGCACATGGTTTACTTCAGTTATGCTATAAAAGCTCGTCTAAGGTAAAGATACCTACAAAATTCCATGCACAATGCAACAACTGTCTGGTAAGTATTCAATTTCATTGTAAGAAAGATCTCTGGAATTAAAAGCAAAATGGCGACAGCATTCAGGAAGAAGGGATAATTGGAAAAACGCTCCCAAAATAAAGAAAAGCAAAATCAACACCATTTTCAGTTTCTTTTTTTTTTTTCTTTGCTCGAGGAAACAGTCAATGACAGGTACTTCCAACAAGGACCTGACTTTGTTTCCCTCAAATCTCGTGAAAAACTATAAATGTCACCCATCCTCTCACCCTTAGGTCAACAACAGTAGCTGCAGTAGCGGCAAAAAGGGCTCTTAGCAGGGAAATAAAAGGAGGAAAAATGATAGAGAAGAAGATCTTGTCCGTATAGCAAACAGTTCCGAATGAAGACATCCTTCTGTTCGTCCGTCACTTGTACCTAGGCCCTTCCTGGGGGAAACTACATCCGGGCTCCCTAGATCTTGTTGTTGTTGTAAGACAATGTCCTTGTTGTCAAAACTCAGGAATAAACGAAAGACTGTGTTCATTGGGCTCTCGATATTGTTTGAGTCGTCTGTACCACCCAACACTTCAAATGACAATACATTTGTGTAAAGAACTCTTGCAAATTAAAAAAAAATGCGGAGATAAATGTTCCCCTTTTGATATGCGTTATATTGGAATCTATTAGTATCTCTCTTTTTAATTAGTACTCGCTCTTTAATTAGTATAGGTAATTTATGAATACGAATACAATTGAGGATTTACGCCTTGAGTGATAATTGAAACCTCTCAAAATTGCACACGCCTTAAGGCAAGTGCATTGGAAAAACTCTTATTCTCGGCCATTTCAGCTTTAACAGAAATAATGTACAAACTGCGGTTACAAACATGACAAAACAACGCATGTTGTAAAAAAAAACTTTGATTAATGACTTAACGTTTCGTATGCCTCAACGTACATTCTCAGAAGTGACGGTTGGATAATACAACAAGATATTAAAACTAAGTGCAAGCCAAAATCAATTTTCTTCATTATCTAAACAGCCGGCATAACTACATTCAATTTTCCCGGTTGAATTTCAAAACAACTACGAAATTCCTTTCCTTGATGTTTCATTCAAACGTCACGAGAACAACTCCTTCTCAACATCCACTTACCGCAAGAAAACTATTACTGGACTTTACACTAAATGGGACTCATTCACACCTCGAAAGTACAAGATTAACCTCATCCGAACACTCACTTATCGTTGTCTCCGCATCTGTTCCTCGACTTCTTTATTCCAATCTGTCGTTAATGATACGGGGGGTGACAACTCCAACAAACGCTGTTTGAGCAATACTAGGTCTTAACTTAAGTCGTCCCGGAAATTTAGATCATCCTCCCGAATTTTTGGGATACATTCCCGGAAATTTTTAGAATTCGGGATATTCTAAGATTTGCTGTTTATTATTATTTTATTGTGTAACCTTAAATACTACACGTTTTGCATGTTTAGCAATATTTAGACCATGAATAGCGTCTTTACAGTAGAACATTTCAATTTTAATTAACAAATATAAACAAAACATCTTTAAAACGACCGTGTTTTCGTTGCATAGCATGCATCGTTAATTTCCTATAATAAGGTATTAGTTGTCCTAACGTGTACGAGTAAAAGAAGCCTGAAGTGTTCCGTTGACTACGTTGAGCAACGAGAAGCCCTCTGCCGTCTTGGTGTATGCCGCTACAAGAGTGGGATCGACATTCTCTCTTCGAATCTACATTCCGGCACTGTCAGGCTCTTGTGTGCCCCTTCACTAGGTACTCCACGCCGTATTTGGCTACTCGATGACCAACCACCACAACACTTTCCTCACTGGTTCTTTGCCTTTCGCCCTTTCGACTCTTTTGCTTTCATTTGGTTTTGTCACAGAATCTAACCACTGCAACAAAGGAGCACTTTCTTGATCGTGCCGTGTCACCGTGGCTTTTGGCTTTTGTCAGTACAAAGGAAGAGAGCCTGGCCTCTGCTTGTAGATTTGTCTCCACTAACTTTAGGCCCATTTACACGGCAGAACATTTTTGGTACGGCTCGGATACAAAGAGGTTCGGGTACCAAAAACTTATAAAGGGGGTAAGTTTCCAAAGAAACTATGGTGCTGCGTCGGTGGGAGTATTACAGGATAATTTGGTTTTATCAACTGAGTTGATAATGTGAATTAGCCACCGTAAAGAGATTCGAAAGCTGACGTTTCGAGCGCTAGCCCTTCGTCGGAGCGAATCGAGGAATTGTGGGTTGTGTGTGGTTTATATAGAGAAATATGGAGCTACGCTATTGGTTGGTGCCTGGCAACGTGAAAAAACAACAGAATAAATTAGTTGAATGAAAAGCGTTCGTTGATACCGTAAGGATTAAGAGTGCCGATTTGAAAAATAAATTTTTGTTCTAGAGTTCTGCGGCTTTCTGTGCCTCCTTGATGTAGGGAGAGGCCACAGACCGCCATATGTTGCTTCGAATGATTCGGTTTAGATGCGTTTTTGTCGTCTTTCGCAACGTCGCGAAGATGTTCTCGGAATCGGTCGCCTAGTCGTCTACCTGTGTCGCCGATATATAACTTTTTGCAGAGAGTGCAAGTTATACAGTAGATGACATTGGCCGAAGTACAGGTAAAATGATCAGTGATTTTAATAGATCGCTTGGGCCCCGACAAAAGCGCCGCCTTTGTCGGTCGCTTTAACAATTATGTCTTTGCGCTTACTAAGATTTTGTAGCGCCGCCCTCTCTTCCGAAGAAAAGTTGGAAAATTTGGTGTTACGATTGAAATTTAGTTTATTGATGTCATGACGGCATTTATTGATGAAAAAATCTAAAGAGGCGAACTGGCCCTCTGGGGGAGTCCACTTTGATTTTCGAGTCTGAAGCGTCTCGAAAATATCTTTGTCCGAGGTGTTAGAATCATCCTCTTTGTCATGGAGAAAGGCTTTTAAGTTGAACGCGGCGAATAAATTTTTCCACATCTTGCATAACCGAGAATTCGTCAAGTTTTTTGGATATAGGAACAAAATTCAAGCCCCTACTGAGGACGGATTTCTCTGCGTCGGAAAGCGGAAGATTTTCTGGAATAGAAACTACGGTGCTAAGGCTTTCAAATGACGAGTCACAAGTTTTAGGAGGACCTGTTAATTGTTCAAATTTATGGGCCTTAATTTGGTGTAAATGGTTAAAAAGTTTAGAATTGACCTCTTGGATTTTGGTGCGAATAGATTGTACTAAGATAGCTGGACAGATTTTAGACAGTTCAGAGCGGCATTGTAGAATTTGTTTGTCGAGGCCGTCACGTTTTTGGCACATAGCTCTGATAGTAATCCTCATAATGTTACGTGAAAAAGAATTTTGAGCACTATGAATTTGGCGAAGATATTGATTTGAATGAGAAAGAGAAGATGCATGAAAATTGGAGCGAAAACCCTTAGGAATAACTTTAGAATGAAGGCAACGGCCGATGAATTCTCAAAAACTTTAAATTACTTCAAAATGATCCCGATACTGGTAGAATCTTTTCGCAACCGCCATTAATTTCATTTAAACGCGACAAAAACATAGGTAACTTTTTAGTCAGAAGTTCTTTCCAAACGAGTGAACAACCCGGTACTTTTAAATGTGCATGCGCACGATGCAAAACATGTCCTTTCATCTGTAACGGTGAGAAATTGTCGGGGCCCAAGCGATCTATTAAAATCACTGATCATTTTACCTGTACTTCGGCCAATGTCATCTACTGTATAACTTGCACTCTCTGCAAAAAGTTATATATCGGCGACACAGGTAGACGACTAGGCGACCGATTCCGAGATCATCTTCGCGACGTTGCGGAAGACGACAAAAACGCATCTAAACCGGTCGCTAGACACTTTAATCTGCCGAATCATTCGAAGCAACATGTGGCGGTCTGTGGCCTCTCCCTACATCAAGGAGGCACAGAAAGCCGCAGAACTCTAGAACAAAAATTTATTTTTCAAATCGGCAGTCTTAATCCTCACGGTATCAACGAACGCTTTTCATTCAACTAATTTATTCTGTTTTTTCACGTTGCCAGGCACCAACCAATAGCGTAGCTCCATATTTCTCTATATAAACCACACACGACCCACAATTTCTTGATTCGCTCCGACGAAGGGCTAGCGCTCGAAACGTCAGCTTTCGAATCTCTTTACGGTGGCTAATAACATTATCAACTCAGTTGATAAAACCAAATTACCAAAAACTTAGCACTGCTACCCTGTTTACCCCTTCCTATTTTTTACCGTGCTAAGTGGCTCGAATTATCGTTTTGGCGCGGGTAAAAGGCTTAACACCTTGGTCAGCGTACACAATTCTTTCTTTGTACGCAAGCACCGTGCTAAGAAAAAACAAGACGGACGAGAAGTATCTTGAGTTCAATCTTCTAAAAAGATCTTGGGTCTTTTCGCCAGAAATTAGGAAACCGATCTTCGCTCATTTATCTTTTTAGAAGAACAGAAGAAGAGGGAGATACAAACGGTTTATCATTGCGTCCATGCTACCTTGCAATTCTGTAGAGCGAAGATGCTGGACATTGGCCCACACAGAGCAAGGGTTTCAGGTCGTAAAAACGGCATTCACCGACAAGGATTGGTACAATAGCTTTTCCGTGTCCAAAACAACAGTTGAATACATTGTCTCACGGATTGAAGACGAAATTGGCCGTCAAGGTACCTCAGGCTTATGAGTAATATTTTGGTTCAGCATGGCAAATCGTTTACACTTTGCATTTTACCCGACCTGCATGGGCTAGATTTTCAGGAACGCATACCAATTTTATCCGTGCTCGGACTACCTCGCGAGTAGGTCCGAGCACGGGTAAAATTTTGGCTCGGTACGGATAAGGCAAAATCGTTTACACGACAAAATCTATCCGTGCCGAACCAATTTTTTTTATTCCCGTACTTTTTTCATCCGAGCCGTGCCAAACTTTTTTGGCAGTGTAAATGGGGCTATTAACACCCTTTCCGTACACACGGCAAAAGTCAAGCATTTCCAATGCCTCTTTCTTTACCCGCGAACTTTCCTTAATAAAAGAACGATCATCTTTCTGCTTTGTGTAGAGCAATGCCATTTGACAGTCGTCTCTGTGTTCAATAACGCGTCTCTCTCTTCCTCTTAAATCCAAGCCCCATACCGGATTTCATTGCAAATTCCAATGCACCGGATAAGAAAGATATTTAAATCCAAGTGCAGATGGAACCACCTGATCTCGGTTGTATACTCCGAACATAACTTCTGTACGAAGCGTAATAAGAGAAGTGAACTGGAACTCATTTAGTTCTGACTTTCAAGACCATGTTCTCTTAGAAAACCTTCTATGGTTCTTTTCCCTTCTGAGGATATCCTTGTGTTCTCCATGGTTTTCATTGCAGGGGTACCATACTTTCCCATGCTGGCGGTCTTCTTTCCCGGTAACCTTTCAGTGACTTCATTTTGCCACTTTCCAAAATAGCTGCTTCTTTGCTCCAGAGCTTCAATATTTGTCTCTGACCTTACATTTGTAAATTTCTCCAAGTCTCGTTTCGGTTAAACCGTAAGCTTCGTGGCCGTTGCGAAGGGTCTCCATCCAATTCTGAAACTCTTGCGTCGGTGTGTATAGACGAAGCCTGCCACCATTTAAAA
>JAHPZR010030258.1:2500-10000 GCA_019787425.1 Platygyra sinensis | reverse complement strand
TATGAGAAAGTGCTAGTGGCAAGGCTGACCGTAGAATGTCACAAGTTACTCAACCGTCTCTTTTTACAAACATACTTCCCATGAACCCTCGCGTACTACGCTCGCACCCAGTTCTCTGTTCCGTGTCGGCAAAATATTAATTTATGTCAATACCGATTATCACAAATTATATGTTGACAGAGACATGCAGCCTTAATTTACCGTGTACTTTTTTGACATACGACATCATGTTGACAGAGCTGAATAACAACTGCGCATGTCGAAGACGCGCGCCAAAGTAAACTGGGGACGATAACACAAAACCATAGCAACAATAGGAGCTTATGGCGGAATTTTTAAAAAATTAGACAGCGCGAGGATTTCGACCTTCAGTAAGAGTTTGGTAGCGAATTTAAGTTTGAAAGTTCGGCAAGGCCTTCAGCTGTTGTCGAGACACATTATATCTTTTGGACACTCATGCTTTTTGTCCGGGCACCGTGTGAAAAAGTGTCTCGAAATTCAGGTCCGCGAAAATAGAGCGAGGTCGCGCGGATTTACTCTTATTTTAAGCGCACTTTACATCACAAAGTGGGGAGAGACTTCCGATCATCACCTCTGTTTCCCGCGTGAAAAACACGATCAGGGAGGGTTTGTACGGGGACGACAATGAGAAGATTTACACCAGATATCCCCGATATCTCGGTGCCGACACTAATACTTGGGCAATCAAAACATCCCTGAAAGGCTCATTGCATTGAATTGAATTGAATTGAAAAAATTGAATTAATTGCAATATTTGACCGCATCGGTGAGAGTATTCCTGGCTACCGCCTTGGCTTGAGATGGTGCAACCGGTGTTACCAAACAGCCGACCAGCATTTCAATAATTTGCCAGATTGCCAACCTCTAAAAAAAGGTATTGTTTATTCCTTTCTTCAAGATGAAAGACACAGCTAAAACTATGCTTACCACGATACAAATTCTCATGAGAATTATTTTTTACACTTTTCAGAGAACACTTACCTGCAATCCCATAGAACAGAAAAATGCTGGATGTACAAAATCCGTTACAAACCAGGTGAATTCTTAAATCAAACATGAATTTTATTATATGTAACTTCAAATTAATGACAGTCATAACAAACACCAAAACAAAAACAAAAAAATCGTAATCTCAATTTTTACAGAAGACAACTAACCGGCTCAAAAAAGGATTTAACTGAAGCAACAAGAATTAACAAGTACTTATAATTAGAGCTAAACATGCCCAGGACCACATTCAGTCTCTAAAAGGTAAAAAAAGAGTATACCACTTGTCTCTGTTTTGTTTATTATTTATTATAGTGAAAGGTCTCATCCAGTCTCATCACATATCAACAGCTTCCTCATTTGAAGAACTTAAGGCTCAGTTTCAACCGCGGCTCTTTCAACACTACAACAATGGAGAAGCACCACTTTATGACCCCAATGAGATGGAGGCATTTGAACCAACATTGTTTACCCATATTATTAATTCAATTTTTAACACTGGTATGAGTAAGCTAAGGACAGAAAAGAAACACAGGGAAAGAGAACTGTTGCTTTAATGCACATCCTTGCATACTTCAGGTATATATATATGACATTATTTTATTCTTCATCAGCACCTTTTATTCTACATGGTCTACTTGTTTTATTTATTAATAATAGACGTGAAATATTTGATGGCAGTAAAAAAAATTAAAGGTAAAGATTAATTAAAGTTATACTTAACATGCAGCCAACACCAACTTATATCTGCATGACAGTGACCAAATCGAAAGTTCATTGGCTACCTTGGTCACTATACGCTACTAAACATTGTTTCTTCTTGTTAATTTCTATTTGTATTTCTTTCTGTAATCATTGAAAACCATCTTATGTTAAGCTGCCTTCTGAAAAGAGAGTTTAAAATTTACCCTGATACTGATATACATGAGATTGAGAATGGCAGCTAGATGGTGCCAATCTTGTTCACTTTTATTCTTTGCCAGAAAATGCTATTAGTTTTCTAATGTAGATCACAGAAGACTGCACAATTCCAAAAGCAAAGTGAACTGAATGCACAGCTAAGTGGGATGTCATCAACCGGTCTAGCAGCTGGGCCAATTGTTGGTTTCTCTGTGTATCCAAGAACAATACTGAAGTTAAGAATGAATTGGCTCTAGAGCATACAAAATATGTGTGCGAACAAGTGAAAAAAGCACTTGAGATAAGTCTTCCTTGTACTGCACATTTACATGTATATATAGGTCCTCCTAAAATTCAAGAAGGCAATACAGTGGAAATTTGAGAGCAAATAATACCAGTTTTAATTAAAGGTAATCTGCTAGTGACTAAATTTCACAAAGAGTGAAATATTCCTTCCAAGTTTTTCAAATAAAATGCACATTGAATGCATTGCTAACAAAGAGCTGCAATTTCTTATGGGAGTGTAGAATCCCCTCAAACATGACTGCACAAACTGGGACACTTAATGCATGTTAACCATTTTGTATTATTTTCAGCTCAATTGCTTTATCATTCTCATGATTGATGATTACCACAATGTCCATGCCAAGAAAGTACCAACAAAACTAATAACATCTACAGCTGTTCACATGGCTTCTTGCTTGTTGGACATCCACCAAACAATCCCTGCAGTACCACATTCTCAGCAAACAGTTAGTTCACAGGCCTGTCAAGATAACAATAAAAGGACTATTTACTCTTTTTACCATTTACTATTTATTTATTTTACCACAAAATACATATAATGATAAAAAAACAATCACACAAAAGCAAGTAAAAGTGGCGAGGAAGCCCAAAACGAAACCATGGGGCTTATACCACATTGGGCTCCCTCAGAGTAAAAAAATTAAGTTAACAGTAACAGTGAGGCCAGGATCGAAGGTAAAATACAATGAAGGCAAGTATAGTTAACTAGTTACATAGTTAAAAAAAACAACAAAGTATGGCTAAATATGATAAAGTATATAACAATGTGTTTAAAGATAATATCAGACACGTGAAGGACGAGAAGTAATATGTTATGGTGGAATAGAAAACAGTGTTATAGTGCTCAAAATGCAGCAGGCCCTTGTAAACATGAGAAAACCATTTATGAATCAGCTGGGTGAAGGGAAAACCTGGCTGTGATCTTTTACTCCAGTCTTGTCAGTCCTGGAAAATGCCATCGTGAAAGCCCAGGCCTTTCCAGGAACCGTAATTTAATTTTGGCTCTGTTTTCCTTCGAGCAGCTTCTTTGTACTGTGCTAAGTTCTCACAGGTAGCTTATATGATCTTTGTGTACGTACTTAAGCCTTGAGATCTTACAGTATTCTTTAATTCTTTGGCTGATTTCCCGTGCCATCATTTTATTATTATCACTCACGAGGAAATCATGCAACAATTTTCATTCTCAACAATTGGAGTAAATCAAATTTAACTCTGTAAATAAACTGATTGAAAGAAAAAGACATGAAATAAGTCTTTGAGCAACTACCATGAAACTGGCTTCGTCTAGATCCGAAATTCGAAGAGTTGTACATTGTACACGTTGCCGACCAAGTTCATGGGGTCACCCCAAAACGCAAACCATGCTGACTGCAGACTGCAGACTGCAGACTGCAGACTGCAGACTGCAGACTGCAGACTGCAGACCATGCAGACCATGCAGACCAGGCAGACTGTGCAGACCGTGCAGACTGAGTACTTTTTTGTTGTATTCTTGTTTTTACATTTACTTTTGACTCGCATATGTTTTGGTTCTGGTCACATTAATTAGTGTTCAATTATATATCGGAGTGTTTGTTATGCACAGGCCTCGCTAGCTCAGTATGTGACTGTTGACATGTTATAGACTCTGCACTTCAAGGGAAACTCTGTTTAGTCCAAAATATTCTAAGTAAAGCTAATTTAAGATGTAGAAATCAACGTTAATAGTAATGTATTATCACACGCAGCATGTGCAGTTTCTACTTGTGGTGTACAAAATGTAATATCCAAATAGCTGTTGGAGCGTGACCGTGATCAAGCCAAAAAAGCTGAGCTCACAGAAAACAGAATACCACTTGAAATTCTCAGCGCACTACGGTTGTCGTAATTTTGATACGAAAGTTAATTTATATGGTCTTTATATGGCACTTGTGTTTTTGTGGCTATTTAGACTACAAGTAATCGATTTTTCACTTGGCACGTCATATTTGCTTAGTGCATTGTGCGTGACGCGTAAGAAAAATTTCCCGCGAGCATTTTTTCCTGGAGGTTTACTCATGGTCACGATCAACAGACTAAGCCAAAGAGGCAATACTCCTAGTCTAATAGTGTTTCTGCACTTTTTGAAACAAAATCGATTTGTGGGACGACGTCGCCTAGAGTCACCGTCCTTGACAACACAACAACCAAAACAAATTGGACAAAAGAATTAAAACCACAAACCCGTCAAAAATTGAGGAAATTTACGCCCAGGATATGTGGAAGTTTAATTTTCTGCTTGATTTTATATAATTAGTAATATATTTAGGATCAATAAAGGGAATTCCCCCTACAGAGTCTATTAAACGCCTTTGCCTGTTGAATCAACAGTCAGATGTTGAGTTTGCACGGCCTGTGGATAAATAACAAACATCAAGACATATTTAAACTATTTTGTAACTGTAGAGCTGAAAAAAGTGGGTCAAATGTCAGAAAAAAAGTACTCAGTCTGCATGGTCTGCAGTCTGCAGTCTGCGTTTTGGGGTGACCCAACTTCATGTGGACTTGAAAAAGTACGTATTGTCGCATCGTGTTGTTAGGCTAATATAAGAATCAGAATGTAGTTCAAATAGATTAGTAGGTGACCTATAAAACGGTGTAAATTTCTTTACAATACCATGGTACAAACTGGTAAATCAGGTCCAAATATGGAGTACTTCTTACCACCCATACCGCTGAACAAGAGGAACGCACTTCACTGTCGTACGTACTATAGGACTGAGTATGGATGACTATGAATACTACCGTGCAGTACGAAACTTTTAGCAAGAATGGCTTGGATAGCCAATTGATTGGAAAACCGTGATACTCTATAAACGAAAACAAATTCATACCAGAGCGAATTTACCGGATAAAAGTTGAGAAAAGTCGTGGAACCGAACGAACAAGGCCCCAAGCTTTAATTATTTCCGATTTTATAATATCTTTACCTTTTAGTTAAAATTTAGTTGCAATGCAAGTTAAGATGGCTATTTTTGTTTTATTTTTTGTTTATTTCTCAGGTAAACGCGATAGTATCTACATCTTCGGGTCGAGTAAGATTTTTTAGCTATTAGATTGTATAATTTGGCTCGTCAGTTTCATTTGCCTCGTCGTGTTTACATACTACTTTTTGAGCTTGTACCTGGAGACGACAGTTTCAAAGGTCTCTTGGAACCACTCCTGAGCTATGGATGAGACGATGGGCCGGTAAGTTTTTCTCTTATCTCTCGATCTGATACTGGCAAATGCTGCTTTTAAACTCATTGCTACAAAATGTAGCAGGTAATGAATATTTGAAGTACTGTCAGTAAGCTCAGGTAGCTTTTCATTTCGCAATTTTTTGTTCGTGTTTTTGCACGTAGTAAGCTGAATTGAGGCTTATTATTTTCCCAGGCGAAAAAAAGCGCTTGAGAGCTGAATTGTAAGTTAGCTATCACCACGAAAATGTTATTAAAAAAAGGACAGAACAACTGTGTAATGTTGTGGAGCCCTGCAGTTCTAATAATGTTGTTGTTGATGAACAGTGAGAACCATCTAACACACATCACTACAGGACTTTGCAAAGAGCAGACGATGCTTGGGCAGAGCTTTGAGAGGGTATAGCGATACTCACCGTTTACAAACAAGTTTTTTTTAATTTAAATTTTGCCAACCACAGAACAAAAGAATCTTTTGTTTTGACAGCCAATAAACCTCTGGTTGGCACATTAATAATAATTGGTGATGTAACAGTGAGTATCACTATGTTTACCAGGGCCGGATTGTTCGAAAGCCGATTAACGTTAACCCAGGGTTAAACGTTAACTGAAGCACTAAAAATGTTTTTCGCCTCTAACGTTTGGTGTAGGTTGAGATTACTACAAGTCAAAACTCAAGGCTAAACAATATAAACAGAACACCTCACCAAAAAGTTACAAAACTGAGATAAAAATTCTCGCTAACCCTGGGTTAGCTTAATCGGGCTTTGAACAACCCGGCCCAGAACTCTTGAGAATGAAGGCTCTCGGTTCAGTCAGACGTAGCATAGAAACTCAGACCGAACTCACAGAAAATGTTTATATTGATCGCTATTGATTGGCAAAAATTGCTAACAATCGATAACAAATTTACTGCCTTCAGGAATATTTAACAGCTATTCATGGAAGTGGAGGTGGCTGGCAGGGGATTTTCACCAAGCCGCAAAGAGTTTATTCGCTGAGGTGAATAGTTGTCTTAGTATATACTAAAACAGTGAGATAATATGACCACAAATAATTAGTCGTGGATGCAAGCCAGGACACCATTTTTTCCCGAGTTGCTCAGAGGTAAATAGCAAAGGATATTCAGAGTTTGACTAGCCAATCAGAGCGTGCCTTCAATGCTATCCACTGTTTTAGTATACGCTAACAAGTGTTATCGATTGATAAAAAATTGACAATAAACATTTTCATCCCATCGCTTAATCGACTTCATCCCAAATATCTTTACTGGCAATTTTCTGTAAATCAGGATCTAACTCAACTTGGTAAACACACTGATACTATACAATACTTAACAATTAGACTATGAGCCCTGCTTGTAGAAAACAAGGGCGAGTAGTCTAATTGTTTTAGTATAAATTTACTGCAGTCTCATTGCAAAAAAAGAAAAAAAAATGTCAAGTAACGGGTAGAAAAGAACTGTTTGATTATGTCACATCAGGTTCAAACGTGGCATGCGCTTTGTACTGATGCATGTAGAAAAAGGATCACATGTACAATCACGCGTGCAACTGTTTCTATCAGCAGATAGAAAACGGTAATACGGCCAATCAAATTCACGGTTTCACAATAGACTACAGTAAAATTATACTAAAATACAATACAACACAATACAGTACCGTACTTTATTCAAGAATGTACGAAAAAATAATAAAAACACCTCTTACATGTAAAAGGGGAAATTGTGAGGTTAACCCTATATTTAATTGAGTATCTCCAAATGAAAAAAACAAAAATCTAAAATTTAAAATGCCTATTCACATTTTACTTAAAATAGTTGCAATCATTATTACAATAACTGAAATTCATATAAGTCTTTCATCTACACTGCACTGCAGCTCTCTAGATCACTGTCACCTTAAAGCAGGCTTTTAGCCAGATAGGCATCCAGGCATCCTATGGAAGGCCAGTTATTGAAGAAGATCATTTTATTTTTCATATATTGCCTGATGAATTTTTCATTTGAGCATGCCCTATAGCATATTTTGGATGGCCACTTTTCAAATCCTGCCTAAAAGCCTGACCTTAAGGCAAAAGGTGCCAAACT